>JACEOJ010000069.1:1823595-1848249 GCA_013761285.1 Campoletis sonorensis
TTATTGTTTTTTTTTTTTTACGAAATAACTCTCCTATCATGTTTTATCAATCACCCTTGAGATTATTCTCGAATTGCCTATGTTTCGAACGACTTTTAAAAATTGAGTTCATCCCAATTAATTATTCTGTCATCGAAAAAAAAATATTTAATTAACGCAAAATTGTCAACTTGCGTTTTGTTCGCCAGCTTTAATGAGAAACGAAAATGTAGTTTTATCAATTTCCACGAAAAATAAGTACAATGGGTGTGAACGGAAAAATAACAAAATGGAGTCCAGTTGTAAGTCCAGAAATTTTCCACGAACGAAAGAAAAACTATACAAAATGCTTGAGAAATTAACAATTCAAATAATTCAATCATTCGCTATATCGAAATAATTGATGTTCCGGAATAATTTACTCGTATTGAATAAGGTTGTCCAAATCCAAAACAAATAATTTGGGTCAGGAGGATAAAGCCACCAGAAGGAATATTCGAGAAAATGGCGTCGAACTCACGAGCTGAAGGAACAAAGAATGGCCTCGTCCTCGTGTAACAGTCGAGATGTAATTTTGTTGAATAATATTTACGAAACGATTGGAACGGAATGAATGTGAGAAAAAACCGAAGTATCAAGTGTGATAAAATTTACTTGTCGATTTAATCGAGAAATGAACAGCTCGAGATATTATTGATCGACGGGCGTGTTGTAACAAATCCGAGATGACGTTGCGCAAAATGGACAAGAACAAAGACGATCGCGAGGAAAAAACAAATTCGATACGTTGACGTTTCAGCATGGCAAATTCGTTGCAAAAACAATTATCAAATTAGCTTACCTTAGTAATTAGTCGATCTGGAGTTCGGTAGCAACAAAAATGCAACTTTTCGAACGAAACAAGACGAAGCTTTCTCTAATGTCCTACGTTCAACGGAGGGAACAGGGAAACTGTCAGTCGGGCGAGGACGTCGAGACGAAAACGATGAAAATTTTTGCCTTCCAGTGCGCATGCGCATTACCGAGGGCATAGTTTCGTAGCGTCCCGCATTCACGCTGCTGTCGCTCTGCGCATCTTCAATGCGCGGCGTCTGGCAGCTCAGTAGCGGCATTTCGTTCGAACTCATCATTCGAATAAGGAAACATTTTATTTCATGAGTGACGATTTTATTTGATTGAAAAGTTTTTTCACCTTTTTGAATCGCACAATGGCGGAATCTCGTTTTACTGTCTCTATTCCAAATTCTGCGGAACTTTGCTGTGTCGTCGCACGAATCGACTTGGCCGAAACGAAAGATTCTTCAGCCAAATCACATTTTCACTGGAAAACGATGAAGTGCAGGTCGGACATTTTTATTTTTTTATCTTCGTCACAGTTTTCGATAAAATACTCAATTTCAATATTACATAAAATAATGGTAACGTAACAACGTTGACAAAGAAAAGTGCAACACGTAATTTTGGAATTTCAAAATCGTGTTTCGTATATTCTGCATACAGATTGATCATTCACACGATGCAAGATCACGTGATCGCGTGCCCAATTTTCGAGTCACTCGATTCTATTAACATTATTACGAGCGTGGAATTCTTCAAAGGCGAATCTTTGCAGAATCATTTGAAAAATATAAACATGACGGTATTTAATTTTTTTAAGTAAAAATCTTTTTTAGCATGTAGAAAATGAAAATTTGAATAACGAATTACCAATTCAATGATTTTTATCGACTTTCAATTATCAGCATTAAGCAAAAAAAGCAATAAATTAAATTAAATCGTGAAAATTGACTACGAAGGTGGAAAAAACTTATCAAACATTTTCGTTCTTTCACCAAAAAATATTATTCTTGCATTTTCTCCATTTATTACATTCTTCAATTTAAAAAATCATGAATTTTCGATTTATTATTGTTTAAATTTTTGTACAAGTGGTCGTCGACAAAACCTGTGACGACAGACATTTACGCAAGTTGTCTTCGTTACTCCATACAATTTGCAATGGCTCCGCGATGGAATCGCGTCGGACAATATTTAATGAGCGACGAAAATTTTCTAACATTTTCGGGCACTCATGCAATAAGATTCAATCTTTCCATACAAGGAGGACAAAAAAGTTCAATTTGTTATTTTCTTCCAAATTCACAAGGATGTTTAGTCTTAAAAAAAAAGTGAAATAATTTTTAACGTTTTCGAGAAAAAATTGAAAATCTTTTCTTCATTACTCTCGAATAATTGCACTGAATTTTTTGTATACTTGAAAATTAATATTTAACGTAAATCTCAGGTTTAGAGCTCGAAGTTATTTTTGACAGTTAACGCGTTTTTTTCACATGGATTATTTTTCACTAAACATCCTTAAATAAATATTCAAATAAAAAAGAACGAAACATAAATAAAAATGATTTTCAGACGCTCAATCGATTATAAAAATCCAGCCACTGACAATTTCCATGATCGATCTCAAGCTTGAAAATTTGACAATTCCACAAGAAATTATAGCAAATTTCATGGCAGATCCGAGAGGTGTCATCGATATTTCGTCCCTCGGTACTTTTCGTGTTACCGTGTTGCCGAGGTATCTTCGTAAATAAATTAGAAAAAAAAATAAAAAATATCACAGAACAAATAATCGATTGATAAAGAATAAAAATTGTTTTTTTCTTTGTATTTAATAGTCTAAAAAGAGGAAAATTATTGACGGCTTTAAAATATATACCAGCGTCTTGTCCGTTCAAAAATTACGGAGAACTGAGACGACATTGGAAAAATATGGTAAACGAATTGCTTCTAAAAATCGAATTATTTTTATTCAAAATAAATCGCTCGAAAAATCACAAAAAAAATAGAAAATCGTCGTTGAATGAATCATCAACTAGGACATGATTGTTTCATCTCAGAAATTCATTGGAGAAATATTGATAAAATTTGAAAGTGGTTATTTTCTTGATAAACGAACAATCGGTAAAAATATTTAGATTGTTTTTTTGACCATTTTTCTTTGCAGTATGGTTATCGTTTGCCAAAAACAGATATCGGGATAATATATTACGAGATCCGTTTCCCTGTGCCAACTGGCGATATTTTTTTGTATCCAGACGTTTGTTTGCGTTCTCAAATAATCGAGAGACGTTTTTTGGGAAACGCCGAACAATCACTTCGTCGTTTCATGCAAGATTTATGTGAGACGATGCCACTTTTGTGTGGCAAAGTTTTCAATCCCACGAGCGAAGATTACAGCTTTGAAAATTCGACACCAAATTTGTCTCTCGACGAGAACGCAGAGAGAAAAACTAACGAATTGCCAAGAACTCCGAAAAATTTGATTTTTCGAAGGAATTTTGACAACACAACACGACTGTCATTTTCACGTGGGAAAAATCGAGTGTGCAGTCAAATGAGTTCTCTCCTGTCACCGACGCCGAGTCTTCGTGGATCTGTAAAAAATCGAGAAAAAACTGAGACTCTGAATATTTCGAATTTCGAAAAAATCGACGAACCAAAACCAGTTTTGCTTCCACCTCGAACCGATAACTTTCCTCTGAAAATTGAAAATCGTTGTCCAAAGATTAACGATCCAAATGATTCTGATCCTCTTAATAATTTGACGAATTTACGCACCACAAAATTCACAGACTTTGATCCAGAGCTGATGGAAATGGAATTTTTCGAATTGGACCATTTTTCACGTCCCATTGATTATCCAAAAATTCAGGTTAATCCAAATACTTCAACGTCGACGAAAAATTATCCGACTGTAAAAGTTGAAGATCCAACAATCGTTAGCCGTGAAATAACTTCCATCCATTTTAATGAAAGCCCGGAAGACAGCAAAGAAAAAATCGCCAAGGTGAGTGGTTTCCTAAAAAACAAAAAATTTCGATCAATTTGCCAAAATTTTATTAAAATCACGAGTTATTTCTACTTATTTAGTTTTTGCCGATTGCCAGAACTTTGAGCCAAAAACTAAGCCGAAATTTGACAACAAAAAAGGTGAAATTCAATTTTAATTAAAAAAAAAAATCAAAGAAGACCTAATTTTTTGTTAAAACATAAATATTTCTTTCAGGAGGATAAAAAATAATCGGCTCCAATTTCAAGTATGATTCGTAGCTTTATTTTTCATTCGATTTCAAATCAGTACAAAAATCATCGCTTGGTTACTCCGAATAAATAATATTATTATAAAAACAAGTATATAAATATAAATCACTCTATTTTTTTTGTTTTTAACGTTTTCAACATTATGATAAAGTGGAAAATTATCTGTAATCAGTCGTTGCAATGATTTTTCAATCACATAAAGAATTTGTTTCGGTTGCATTCGTCGATGACCGATTGTAAAATAATGCGATCAGATTTTTTTTCAATTCCGATTTCTTCCAAATCTTGATCGTTCAGAGAAAGAAACAAATCCAAGTCAACCTGTTAAAACAGACAAAACAGAGGAGGACGAGTTGTTGTGAATTCATAAAAAGTCAGAAATCAATATAATTTCGATTGATTCTTTTCAAATTATGAGAGTTGTCCAGATTTTCATTAAAACTTATTCCTCGTTCGATCAAAATCATGATTTGTTAAAAATTCATTAATTTAATTCGATTGTGGTCGAATTTTATTTCTTACTCGTAAAAATCTCTTTTTTTTTGAAACCCCATGCAAATTTATTGAAATTTCATCAAATTTTACCTCTTGTTTGAGAAAAATAGGAATAAAGTGAGTAAGACCAAAGCGTTTCAAAAGAGAAGCCATTTTTCGCTGATGATTATCCAATGCCATTTCTTTTGGTGGTGTATCGTAACGAGGTTCAACCGGAGTTTCACTGGACGTTTGATAATCTTCAGTTTGAGCAATTTGCAAATTCGGCGGTCGTTTCATTTGGAACCTTTGATTCAAAAAAAGGAAATATCAGACAAGAGTTTATATAAAAATAAAAATTAAAAAGAGGAAAAATCAGTGAATTCAATTGACAATTAAGAATATTCGACAAATTAAATGTTCTTTGAAGGAATTCAGAATAATTGCGAACTGTGAACATAAAGTAAAAATAAGCAAATCAATTTTTGTAATTTATCCGAAAAGTTATCATGATTAATAAAAATTGTTAATCCAATCGATTTACATCGCATGATTTTTTTTCACAGAACAAAATAGAATTCTGACTCACAAACCTGCGTACTTCATATTTTTCAAATGAAAATTGTGAAAATAATTAAAACAAACGTACTTATGAGGTTTATTTTCATTGTTAGGCCCTGAAGTTTCGTAGGTCGTTTCGAAAATGTTATAATTGAGTTTTCGATTTATCTGATTGCGTTTGACTTTGAATTCCATGCCAAAACCGCTGTCATTGCCATTTTCTCGTCTGGCGAGGCACAAATTGGGTGACATTGCCAAAGTACGTTCCCGGGTGTATTGCAATCTGGGCGAAAAAACATTTTTCGACTTGATATCATTGTCCAAAGACAATTTCTTTCTTTCGGAATTTCCATTCTGTGAATTATCGCTCGTATTTTCCGGTGAACTTATGTTAATTTCTGGTATTTCACGATTTCCGATAGGACTGTCGTTGCCTTGGTCAAACGAATTTTCATTGCCCTGCAACGTTGAAGACATTTGTGGAACGTCAAAATCCTCGTCGGTAAAATTATCCAAATCGTCCATCATTACTTCCTCGTTCCAATAATCTGAACTTTCGTTGTGAAATGATTCACCGAAATTCGCTATTTCCGGTACAGTCGATTGGCTAATCATCAGCAGGGTGTAATCACCTGCAATAATAATTTATTTATTACGTCAGTAGTCTTGCCACAGGAACGCTCAAAAGTTAATTCTCTGGTTAATCTTTGAAATGTTGGATATAAATTGTGGAATAATCTAATAATTCGAGTTAATTCTGTAATTGAGGTAAAAAAAAGAAAAACAAATTGCTTACCAGCATCCGAGACTTTGAGGCCAAGTTCAAGGAGCCTGAAGAATAATTCCTTATCATTTTTCATTGCTGCGATGCAGAGAGGGCTGACCGTATCATTTTTCGATTTCTCGAGCACTGTTGGACAAGCTGCGTAAACGATTTCGAACATTTCTCGGCTGATGGCAACGGAGAGAGTGACAGCAGAAATGCCTGTCGATAATAAAAGTTTTCATCATGCTTTATTCTCTGATTTATCACCAAAACGTGAGCTTTTTTTCTCGGAACGTGCGAAAATAAATTTCGATCGAGATTTTATCAACGAATTAAAAAAAAAACACGTGTCAACCTTTCTGTTATGTTAAATATAAAAAAAGCAAATTTACATCATCTTTCGAAAAACGATGGATCGCGAAAAAAAAATCGCTGTCATTCGTCACATTTCAACATCATAATAAACTTTCACAACTGATTACAACTGATTCGGGAAAACCCAAAAGTAATCGTAAATAATTCATACAGAATGAGAATTCACTGTCAAGGACAAAAACATTACGATTTATACAAATATTGAAATTCACGTTTTTACCAAATTTATAATTTAACAAACTAAAAAGAGTTCGAATACGAACGATTAAAAACAAAGCACTACACAACAAGCACATTGTTTCGTAAAATATCAAATCCCCCGAAATATTCCACAAGTTGATACAACACGAAAGAACATTGAATTGCGAACAACAGAAACTACACGACAAATACCTTGGAAAGTTGACTGTTCCGGATTACATCCATTATCCAGTAGGAGTTTGACAGTCTCGACATTGCCATTACGAATGGCAAGCATGAGGGGGCTCCATCCGTTATCATTTTGTGCATCTATATTGCAACTGTCATGTTTCTTCAAAATTTCTTTGATGACGGTGTAACAGCCGTTCGCAGCCGTTGCGTGCAACAAATCGTCGCCATAATTATTGACAGTATCGAGTGAATAATCTGCACTCAATAAATATGGAGGGATTAAAAAAAAAAAAAGGTCAAAAGCAACACAGGTGGCGCCACGGACTGGTTAAAACGCGTATGAGGTCTCAACGTATAAAAAACGATTATAAACACGAAAAATAAACACCAAGGAAACGAACTCACCTTTATTTCGCATAACATGTATAATTTTTGATTCGACGCGGTCACATATACGATTATTCGTTAAACTCGACATTTTAACCTAGATATATATTTATATTCATGTATATATGTATTTATACAGATAACAGATATATACAAATACACATATATTCACCCATCGGTTTAACGGTACGAAAATTCAGACGTTGGTTTATACGCGCTCTCCCAAAACTTATATCGAAAAATTCGCAGGAACAGTGACAAATTCCATTTTCTCAGTGAAAAGCTCCAAAATACGTGGTTTTCCGAGGAGAAATATGACTCTGGCTCGAATAATGTATTTCTCGTACTAATAATTCTGTAATTCCTCATTTGGGATTATCCCCGTATCCTTATAATACTTAACAAATTCATGTTTATTTACAATCATTCGAGTCGACGAAGAATGTGATTATTCGGGTCAGAAAGTTGTGTACCGTTAGCTGCGAGCTGTGAGAGGAAGAGAGATGGAGAGAGGAGAGGAAGGGAGACAGAAAAAGAGAAGGAGAGAAGAGAGAGAGAACGACGGAGAGACGGCGAGAGAGAGAAGAGAAAAAAAGAGATAGAGAAAGGCAGGGAGAGAGAAAAGAGAGAGAGAACGAAGGAGCGACGAAGAGAGTGGAAGGCGGGGAGAGAGAAGAGAGAGAGAACGAAGGGGAGAGGGAGAGAGAGAAAGGCAGGGAGAGAGAAAAGAGAGAGAGAGAGAACGAAGGAAAGACGGAGAGAGAGAAAGGCAGGGAGAGAGAAGAGAGAGAGAGAACGAAGGAGACACGGAGAGAGACGGGCATGTGGAGAGCATAGAAACGTGTATGCGTGCGTTGTCCTTTTCGCTCTCCCTCGTCGCTCTCTGACGAGAGACCTATATAATATATACGTGTGGATATTCCGTATAGAGAACCTGAAACAAAATACTCGATTGCCTGGGGAGTAAAAGGGATACGAAAGATCTTGAATTCGTCTTTGATTATAAAATACAGATGACATAAAACGAAAATGCGATCAATTATTAATCAGTATGTCAAGTTCAATGTCTCGTGAACTTGAAAACCAACGGAAACGACGAACGGGTTGAATGTGCTGGCAAATTCGTTCCGAGACGATGTAAAGAAAAAAAAGCATAGATCGTGTGTCTGTGTGTGTATGGAGTAAATCGAGAGAGGATTTTTTTGTGTCGGGGCTTTTTGTGAAAACGAACGAACGGATATTCTGGTAAACGCAGAAGAGAGCGATGAGAGAACGGCGAGAGAGGAGCCAGTAGAGGAAGAGAGAGAAAGAAATGAGAGAGGGAGAGAGAAAGAATGAGAGAGAAAGAAGGGAGAGAGAGAAAGAAGAGAGAGAGAGAGTGAAGAGAGCGGTTAGGAGAGGAGAGGAGAGAGGAGAGGAGAGGAGAGAAAAGCTAGCACGGAGAGACCGCGGGGAGAGAGAGCGAGGCCAGGAGAGTGTGAGAGGAGAGAGCAGCCAAGAGAGGAGAGGAGAGGAGAGGAGAGGAGAGAACAGAAGAGAGAGGGAGAGAGAGGAGAGAAAACAGAGAGAGGAGAGGAGAGCCCAAGAGAGAGGGAGAGAGAGCGATATGTATATAGTAACACATATTTTAGCTTTGGCGTCGTCGTTGCCGGCCAAGCTGTGGCAGCACAGTATCTCCGTGAAATGTGACGTTCGCGTACAATTTCTGTGACAGCGTTTTTTTTTGAATTCATGGATATTCCGTGTTTTACAACTCCCCCCTATCTCGTGAAACACGTGTGAACGTGCGAGGAATAAAAATAAAAAATCGGAAAACGAACGTGAGACAGTAAAAAAAAGTAATAAAGAGAAAGGAACAAAAAATAAGAGGATCAAATAAAGCCTTTCTCCCCCGAGGAGACTTCTTCGGCACCGGCTCGCGGACGGAATCGTACTGACCAACGAATACAGGCGCGCACACATACACACGAAAAACCAACACGATAAATATATCGAGCGAGGTGAGAATGCTTCGGGTATTGAAATAATGGCAAAAGGAGCGAGACCAAAAAGTTTAATAAAATATACATAACGTTCGAAGTTCACACGAAACAAATCGATCGTTTTGTAGATAGATATGGAATTTTACATGTATACCCTTATCGGGTTTTTACATGGGTGGTATTGCTCACAATTTTCCTCTTTTACTCCTCTCCTCTTTTCCCACATTTTTTCCACAATTCCATATTACCACCTGGACCTACATTTTTACGTGGATTCCGAACCACGAATCGATCGTTTTGTATAAACAAAACAACAAATCGTCTGTGCGAGCTAAACTTTCGGTTTGCCTTGTTACGAGACTTTCACTGGGAGTCTACGTTTCGATTTCCGTCGTTTCTCGACACAGGTAAGGAAGGCGCGATTTTTATTCTCGATTTCTTTTATATTTGACATACTGTTCTATGCAAAATATAGGATCCGCGAATTAGCGAAAAAAAATCACTAATCACTCGTGCGTAAACAGCAAAAAAAAAACGAGAAATGGCGAGACCAGAGCAGAACAAGAATCGGTTGATCGTATTCGTTGCACGGGCTTTGTGAAGATTCACAATTTTTGGGTTAGGTTGTCTCGGTTATTTCCTCTCCTCACGGGTTAGAAAGGAGGGACGCTGCGTTGAGAATTTTTCGAGACGGGGGTTTCGAGGCTTTTACGTCGATGCTTGGTTGCTGCTCTCTCCATGCGTTTGTAGAGGTGTTGCGAGGGAAAGAGCGAGGTAGAAGACCGCCGCCGACATCAATCGAGAGAATTTGTGTCCAGGGTAGCCGTGGTGGGGCGATAAAGTCTTTCTCTCTTTGAGTCTCACCAGGTCTCACGAAACTGTATATACGAGAAAAGGAAGCTTTGAACATCAGGGGGAGTGGAGAGGAAGCAAGGGTTTATAAGAATTCTCTCCCTTTCTCTCTCCTTGTCTCACGCGCGTTTGCACTATCGGAAAGCGCGCAGTCTGTCTCTCTCTGTTTTGCGCCACTTTTCTTCGCGCTCTCTCGAGCACGACTGACTGTCGTTCTCCCCACTCCTGAGGTCTTCTCCCTCTCAAGCATACTTCTCCCACTCCAGTTTCTTCCGCACTCTTTCGCTCTCACGTCTTTCTTGCGTCTTATTTCTCTCTCTTTCTCTTGCAACTCCGCTGTTCTTCGATTCGCTCTCTACCCCCTCTAGCTTGAAAGAAAGAGCGCGTAAGCGCTCGTTCTCATTTCCCCTCCCCAGCTCTCTCTCTCCTCTCTCTTTTCTTCTTTCTCTCTCGCACTCTTAGGTCAGCCATTTGCGCGGGGCAAAGAGAGAAAGAGAATTTCTCGAAGCCCTAAGTGTGTGCGTTGGAAAAACGGGCGCAAACGGTTTATACGCCGCGCTTGGCTCGTCATTTCGGACTTGTACTACAAGAAACTCGCCGAGATAACGGGACTTTTTCGTTCATCAGTTTCGTTTGTACGAACATTTTCCATTAAAACAACAACAAAAAACCATTCTTTTTCGTACTTCTACTTTGATTTTTCTTTTCTTTCTCTTCATTTCTATCATAAAACAGCAATGCTGTTGAGTCGAATATCAAGCGATTGGGTTTGTGAAAGCTGCGCGTTTTTTTTTCTCGTGTGCGCGCGTTCGTGTGTGTGTGTGTGTGCGCGAATCTTTCCGTATTTTAATTGTTAATATTTGAATCTTTGAACAGTTGCGGCTACCAAAAAATTCAATATTTGAATCAAACTTCCCGAAATAAATAAATCAAATCAAACGTTTCTTGTTTCACTTCCTTTACTGTTATCAGTATTGTTATTGTTATTATTCGGATGTTGGGAGAGCTATGACTCCGGTTTGAATTTTTTCAGACTATTAAATCGAATCTTTTTTGCTTGTTATTTGTTTATTCTTATTTTTTTCATCATAGAAATAATTTTGACGTATAATTTTCGTCTCATTGTTGATTCTTTTTGATCTCATTCACAGAATGGGTAGCAGTAATCAACAACTCTACAGCCTCTCATGGGGTGAGTTTGGATCCTCGCTTACTTCGGCGGTTCAATTGCTCAGAGGCCAGGGAGATCTGGTCGATGTTACGTTAGCCGCAGGTGGACGCAGTTTCTCTGCTCATAAGATTGTTCTCAGTGCTGCGAGCCCCTTTCTCCTGGATTTATTCAAGGTCTTTTTTCACCGTAAATAAAACAACAATTTTCTTTATCGCAATGCTCTCTTTTATCTGCTCTTTCATCTGTGATTAATTACTGCACTTATAATACAGTCTCATTTTCATTCTTTTTAAATTCTCTTTGTTACTGAATTCTTATGATTTTCTGTGAATTATTCGAACAGGCTTACGAACCTCAATACGAATACACAAAATACCGAATTTGCTGATTTTTTTAACTTTTCGTTTGTGTCTCTGTTTATTTGAAAGTATTTATGCTCAATCGGTGCAAATGGGATTCAGAATTTTCATTGGTTTTTTCCATGTATTTCCTTTGAGATCATATTTTTATCGAATTTTTGAGCAAATGACTCAAAAAAATACAATAAATTTTTGATTCGTTCGAATTGAGCGTCATGTCGCAGCTGGAATTGTTACATTTGACGCTTTCATTCACAGAGTACACCATGCCAGCATCCGGTTGTTATGCTCGCAGGGGTAGGAGCTGAGGACCTTGAATCACTGTTGGAATTTGTATACAGAGGGGAAGTGAGCGTGGAGCCTTCACAGTTACCATCTCTCCTACAAGCTGCACATTGTCTCAGCATTCACGGTCTTACGCCGCCTACAATACTTACAGAAGTATGTCATCGAAGCTTTCTTAACAAAGAGAGAGAGAGGGAGAGAGACTTTCTGATCTTTTATAATCGGAAAGCTCGTTTAAGAGTTTCATTCTTCGGTATGTTTTGCCAAAAACGAAGAAAATCACATTTCACAATCTCTAACGCAAGCTTTTATCTTCTGGAATGTTTTGATCCATGCGATAAATGCATTTGCACTCAAGTTCGATTTTCCTAAAAATTAATATAAACAAGAAATCAGTGGCAACTAAATTTCAGGAGTTCGAGGCACTTTGATTCTCCAATTTCGATAGTTTTTCATTAATCAAATGCAAAAAAATGAACCCGAAAATAAAGCAAGTACTCGTACATCATCACAAATAATGACAAATTACCAAAACTTACGGTCGCTGCAGAAAAATGTTCCGTGGTACAAGAAAACTGGCAAACTAATAATTTGAGGAATAAAAAATTGTTTTTTTTTTTTTCTGAACAGAACGGTGAAGAAATTCCTGCATCCGCAATCCCTTCGGGCACCGTTCCACTCACGCGGGAAATCATGAACACGTGTATTCCGATGCAACGAAGAAAAAAGAGGAGGAAGTCGTCCTCGTCGACGGGTAAATGGCCACGTGGTGATCACGGGGACAGCGATGACCGAGGACACGATTCGCATCATACTAACGAGCGAACGATTGATTACGAGCACAGTAAAGACGGTGAAGGTGGATCACACGACGATATGGGTGAGTCGAAAAAAATGAAATTTACAAAAATCGGTAAAACACTACGAAACATGTTTGTGTTTCAATTTTTCCTTCAAATTTTTCGATCGCACTGTTTTTTTTTGTTCTTTTCCAATGCCACAAATGTCGAATGAACAATAAAAACATTTGTCCCACTTTAACAATGTGAAAAAAGCATACGATCCTGAGTTGATCCAAAACATTGAAATGAATTTTTCTAATACGATTATATGACTTCATAATTAATAAATAACATATTAAATATGACAAGTTTATCAAATGACAAAAAGTTTTGATTAACATTGTTACCTACATCCGTCTGGTTAACGATCTCAATGGCATATTAATAATAATCCGTAAGTGAGAGAGAATAATTAACCTAAAATGTGATTCTAGAATTTGGACTCAGAGTTGCGTGTATCTAAAAAGGTGGAGAAGTTGATTGGGACTGTTTTGAGTCTGTGGCATGAGTAACATTTTTGAAAATTCTTCCAAGAATGACAAATGAGATCTAACAATGTCTTCATGAAAATCTTCTCCATGAAAAATAGTTGACCTTTCAAACATTTGTTTTCTCCATAGCGTTAAAAAATTAAACTGTCGATAAACTCAAAATTCCTCGAAAAGTAACAAATAAATACTTGCAAAAATTGAATCGAGAGCCGTGCAAGCTTTTTCTCGTACAATATTGAAGTCTGAATAAGCAGGTGCTAAAAAAAGAGGCAAACAAGGGCCCAACTTGTGTTTTGTGTCCGGAAATAATGAGAAAGCAAAAAAAAAAAAAACGAAAAGCATGGATTTGATTGGCTGCGAAATAAATATAAAAAAGCATCGTCCGCAAATAAAAAATAAAGAAAAAGACAGAGAAAATAAAAGAAACGGACACAAGCACAACCATCGTTAGGGTTGAACTGCAAAAATTTCGATTGGTCATCAATTCTTCAAGTTCAAGCAATACTGAAAAATGTCCAAAACGCGGAAATTCGCGGCAGACATGTACATATCTATATATATATGAATAAAAAAAAAAAAATCGTCTATATACAAAGAAAAGAATAATTTGAGTGAAAAATAAATGAAACAAAATAAATAAACGTTCAGTTCAGCCCCCAGCATGGTAAACATTGTGTTTGTGTCTGTTGGCAGCGGGTGTATCGCCAGCGGATTATATGAATCATCGGAGCACCAATTGGCATCCAGGGTCGCAACAGAGTGGTTCGATGATGGGAAATGCTGAAAATTCGCATCATCCTCATCTCCATTCACCACTTTTGCATCAACATCCACATCACCATCAACATCATCCGCATCAGCATCAACAACAACAGCAACTTGAAGAGATCGATGTGAAACCAAATATTCATACGTTAATGCCGATGCAGCAATATTCACCGTTGCACATACCGTCGTTTCCTGGCTCTTTAGCTTATCCACCAGGAGTCTCGATATTGCCAGGCTCATTATCAGCCGCCGCGGCTGCCGCTGCTGCAGCCTCAACTTCTTCCGTTGGTACCGCCAACTCCCCAGGATCTACTAAAATTCGTGGCGCTTCCGACTGTCCAGGCGTTTGTCCACTTTGCGGCGCGACCCTTCGACAAGCTCGTAACTTACGAAGGCATCTTTTGTCTTCCTGCAAATATCGCTTCAATAGCCATCCCGCTCCACCCAGCAACGCTGAAACCATCGAAATCAAACCGGAAGTCGAAATGCCTGGCTACAACAGCAATTCCATGCAGTACGCCAATGACAGCGGTGGCAGCAACAGCTGCGAACGAATCGTCTGCAAACCTAGCCCTTTACCTTCACCCTCTCCACATGGATCCAACGTCGTTTCACCACATAGCAATATTCCCTCTCCCACTATCGCCAGATGAGAACGAAGGAATGGTAGAAAAATGCTACCTTCTCTCATTAGGCGACGCGAAAACACCACCGTTTGATCAAATCTACAAAGTTTTATTCCCTTGCGGTCGACACGACACGGAAAATCACACGGAAGTCACTGATCAGAAAATTTAGCTGAATCTATTCACCGATTTTCATAAACATTTGCAGAATTCAGTGCAAAGTTTTCGATGCGTTTTTTTTGTTGAAATCTTATTTTTCAAAATTTATTATGTTTCGGCTTTCAACTGTCACTCGTAAACAATGTTTTTTTTTGTTTTTTGTTTTTTTTTTCAAATACGCATCAACGAACTTTACCCCCATTTACAATCCTGCGGTTTCATTAAGATCGGGGAAAAGCACTCGCAACGTTAAAGATTGTTAGAGACTCAAGCATCAAAATGAAATCTGAAAGAGCCGAAAATTATGAGGCCACGTTGAATTTTTTTTTTTTTTTTTTTCGTGATACGAATATCGAACATTTTTGGCTGTCGAACTATGTGCGGGTAATTTTCGTTCATTGATTGTTAACTTCTTCCATCGTGTCAGAAGAAAATAAACGCGGTTGAGTCGCGTTAAAAAGTGTGAGCGAGGGAAAAAAGTATGAACAGTGCAAATAAAATGCTGATTATTCAGTTGTAATTAATTATCCGAGATTTACATATATATATATTATGTATATATGTGAACGAAAATAGAACATAGATTTATACTTGTTAGATAAAATCATAATCATCATCCTTATCATAAAAAGACAATGATTCTTTATCTTTCAATGTAAGATTTACATCTTTTCGACGTATTTATAAACTGTTAAGTTTGATACGTACAAAAAAACGATCCTACCGATGGTATTCAACGTTTTTCAATCCTGAAAACTGTTAAAAAGTGCGAGTGAAAGTGCTACGCAAAAAAACTTTGTGCGAGAACGTACGGTGAATCGAACATTTTCACCGAATGTTATCCAAATTCCAACAGTATTTTCGCTGAGTTGGTTTTTATCCCGACGAACATTTGTGACGTCGATGTGCGATGAAAGTGACTCAAAGTGAATATTGACGGTTTTTTTCATTTAAGATTCTTTTTTTTTACTTCTTTTTTCATCACGCAAATGATCATCGTCTTCACAAAAGTGTAAAGTTTGCGCCGGTTGGAGAGACGTTTCGAATGATCTTGAACTTGGTTTCAATCTTTTTTTTTTTTTATAGATTTTTTTACCGACCCTGGCGGCAGTTTAATATTTAAAAAACTTGTGTAAGAATCCTTGAGGGATTCCAGTACATTGAGTTTAATGAGTTGTATGATTTCGAAGTTCGGGTCGTTGGAAAGCAGCGATTTTTTTTCTTGTATTCTCTCAATATGTCTTCGGACATTTTTGAGTATTGAAAATTTATTCCTCGGATTCTTTTTTGGCTCCGTTCAAAAAAACCAGAGATGAAGTTGCCAAAAAAAGATCGAGCAATAAAAGAATATTAGTTTCCAATCTATTTGTGAGAAAATTCGTTTAAACAAATGAACATGGAAAAAAAAAATCCTCAATACTGATAAATTACATGAAAAAGTAACAATAGCATTTTCATTGTTTTCCAACGATGCAAACTTCGATGCCATAAATCTGCTCGATTCTTTAGAATAGTTTTCTGGTTATTCCTTCTCAAAATCGATAGCGAGTATCGTCGAATGAAAAAAGCTGTACTCTCTTCTGTTTGTTAGCTCGTTCTTTAACGAATTTGTTGAAAAATTAGCGAAAGGAGAGAAATAAAGGGGGAAAGAGCGATAGCAGATGCGTAATTCCATTTCCCGGATAATAATATTAAAGCCTGTAATTAAATACAATTGCAGGGTACTCCATAACGATGGTATGACATCGTAAGGATTTATATTTAGCGTATAAGAAAAAAATGAAGAAATAACAGAACCTAAAACTTGTACATTGTATCATTCATCCTTCCGCATCTGTGAATAAAACAAAATGTATATAAATTGTAAGCTATTTCTCATTATTACGAAAAATGGAAAAAAATTAAAATAAAAAGACGAAAAATTAATCGATCAAATGTTTTCTTTAGTGTTATTTGACACACGCACTTTCTTTAAAGATTCTCTAACGATTGTAAGTTGAAAATTGAAGCAACAAATAATCTCGAAAATATTATTTTAAAGGCTGAGAACTTTTCATTGAAATATTCGCAGGAGACAGTTCGAAGGGACGGAGCGTTTCCGACCAACCGACCACCTGCCCCTTGTGCGGTGCAATTTTAAGACAATCTCGAAATCTACGACGACATTTGGAACTTCTTCACTTTGGCCTTGGAAACAGTGGAAAACCGGGGATTCGTGTGAAACGTCGACAATCTGAAAGATTAGGAGATTTGCATCGACCTTCGATGCCAACTGTACGATCCGCGCATTCTTTACATTCCCATCATACGAGACCTTCTGACAACTCTGATTTTTCAACACCCGTACCTCTCTCTCTCGCTTCTGTCGTCACTTCTGTTGCTTCCAATCTCAGTCTTCCAGGTGAGACAAATTTTTCATATTTTCCATTAATTCGTCCAATTTTACAACAAAAAATTGAGTAATTTCATCTTTCGTGAGAATAATTTTTGTTATTATAAATTACAATACACAATATAGGAAACTATTGATAAATAACACATTTTTATAATTTTTAACAACAAAAAAACAATGTTTACAATGAAAATGATTCAAAAAAAGAAGTGATTCTCATAATGATTCAATAAAATAGTTCTCACCATGTGAAGAATGCCCACCAATTGTTAGATTTTTGTCTCCTGTCCTCCAATGGTAATAGTTTGAAAGAAAAATCTTCATTTCAAAATTAATCGTATTGGAAACAATCTATAGATATTTTTCAACATGAAAAAAATATGAAAACAGGTGCCAATTGAATCAACATTAAGATTTATAGAATTGATCATATTCCTGTGAAGAATTTTTCGAAAATAAAATTCCAAAATTCGCTCTATACTTTTGTCTCATGGGCTATCCCACGAAAAAATTGTATTAATTACGATTTTTTCCTATTTTTTCGATTTGCATTAAATAAATATAGCCGATTTATAATTAACAGGAAATCTAATGGGTCCAGTCTCAAGTATCTCAAGTATGCTTGGTCAAGATCCAAGTAGTCACGTAATCCCAGGAATACCATCGAGTTCATGCGGTAGTACAATGCCAGGACCATCGAACAATGGAATTTACTCGTCAGATAGCGGTGCCAGTATGCTCAGTTGTTTGTTACCGAATTTACCGACTCTTTCTTCGCCTCACGACGTTTTTCGACACGGTGAAATGTTGCGAGGCATGGCTTATCACGATTCCTCGCGTCATCACGCCAGAGACATGCAACGCACTGATGTCACATAATTTATAAATTAATCGCCCCTTATCTAAAAAGAATTTAAACGATTTAGTTAATCCTTTTTACAGAGTATTTTCCCCACAAAAGAAATGTCTTTCACGCATTTTTCGAGCCAAAAACATTTCATTCTCGCTATTTCAATACTTGAAAAATGCGACAAAAAATGAAACAAATTCTGTCACGTTCGAGATGTTTTTTTTTAATTTCAATAATGTACAGAGCAATTTTTCGATAATTTATATGAGAATCTGTAAAATATTGTCTAGAGTGATTTTGGAAAACGATGTTAAGAATTTGCAATCTTTTATTTATCCTCTAGAAGTTTGAGTCAAAAGAATCCAAAAAATCGAAAATAAATTTTTTAACTCTGTGAATTGGGGACTGGTCCTTCCAATTCTCTCCCCAGTTTGTATGGAAGCCTACAGTTGAAAATACTGGATTCAAAAAAGGAAACTCCATTCGTGTACGTAGACGATTCAACGAAGTCAAATCTGTGTGATTCGAGGATTAATTTCAACTGATTTTACCTTTTTTTAATAAGTTTATGAAAGTAAACAAAACGAAGATTTACAATTGATGTGTAAATATTAAAATAAACCCTCAAAGTATCACCGGCCAAGTTTCAGCCTAAATTAGATCCGCTGGTCTTTCGGAAATTCATCATTTCTTCGAACATTTTTCTCCGTGGCTGGACCTGGCCACGACCCTATGTAACCTTCAAGTTTCGACGGATAAATGAGTACTTTGAGGGGCAAAAGTTACAAAAAAATTTCACCGCCCCATAGCACAGCTTGAATGGAGAGTGGAGAAAAAAAAACTGAAAATACTCAACTGCTAGACAGTCCACAATGTTACAACTTGTTATATATATATTTTTTTAAATTCCTATATTGATAACGATTTATCTTTGAAAAAGGGACAGGCTACCATTCGAATCTGTTCGCATTTTGTGTGAAATAACTCGGTGGATTATGATAATGGAATTCGCGTTTGAAATATAAAAAGTATCTCATAAGAAAATGTATTATTTGTTAAAAATTCAGTTATAAATCATTTTCTTAAAGAATGATTCTTTATCTCAATTTAATTCTTTATCTCAAAACAATCAAAATCTTTTAGGTTTATATGAAGCAATGAATCTCTCGGTTAATAGTTTATTCCGGCTCGTAATCTCGAGTTCAATAAATTTCCGTTCAAATGTTCATGAATTATGCACTCGATTTTGTCTGTTTATGAGAATTCCTTGGAATTCATCGATTGCGAAAGTGAATCTGAAATGATGTAAAGATTTTTTGATTATTTTAATTATAAATAAAGAGAATGATTTGGATCTGTTGTTTGAGCCTGTCCCTGGCTTCTACCTAATCAGTTAACGTTTAAACATATATTTTAGAGTAGCAAAAAGAGTAATTGTTCAATGGGGAATACCGGGAAATAAAATTTACCGGGGCTTGGTCAGAATTATAAATACAAGAATAAATGTAAATATATAAAGACTAAAGTACGAATATAAATTTATACATATGAACGAAATGAATAAAATTCAAAAAATTTCATAAATTATTTCAAGGATTTGTTCCCCAGTTGTAATGTGTAAAATGTAAGATTACTGAATAAAACAAATTTTCGTAAAAATTGAGATTTTTTTACTTCTCTTTAAATTTGAGTACGATACCTGCAGAATATCCTCGTCCCCAAAAAATAGTTTGCAACACCATTGCATCGAAATTCTGGATCGTCATCAAGTTTTAGTTCACTTACCTGGACACCGAAATAACGATTACTCTCACTATTAAGTACAAGATAATATCACGGTACAATTACCGTGATGCGACGAAATACCAAGGTGCGTCGTATTCCTACGATGTTTATTTAAAATTCTTATTAATTTTTCGGTGAATGTTATAGTCGTAATAAAAAGGGGATTTTATCGTATTTTTGAACGCTTTCAAGTTCATCCGAATGTAAATACTGTAATGGCAATGAAAAAAACAATTGGAAAAAAGCTATAAGAAATATTTTACATAGAGTTTAACGATTCTTAACAATTGTAGTACACAGTTGACACTAAAGTATCATTTTTATGATCACAATTCCTGTCACTTGGGAGCGTCAATTAAAAATGTAGATGACGTGATTAAGAGAATCCGAACCTTACAATCACAACCTTACAAGTTAATATTAAACGTGTATGCTACTCCTACACCTATCAATGTAATATAATTCATTTGATTTACATTTATTAAATGAATGAATTTACATTACTCACTCTTCAACGAAACTATTATATGCGATTATTATTGTATGTGATTATACATAAAAATAAATTCATCAAATAATATAATTTATATTGAAATGAGTTGATTAAATAATTATATTCGTTCAATTATTCAGCAGATATCCTCGATAATAAAATTGTATTTGCTGAATGATTGAACGAAAATTATTATTTGATGAATTTATGTTTCGGTATAGTGAAATAAATTGAAGAGTTCGAAGTAAACTTGTGTGGTGTGCCTTTGGTGTTGTTTGTTTACGTTCGACGCGCTCTCGTGAGTCCCGTGTTTCGCTGCGGTTGAGCGTGCTGCATAGTGGGGGAACGTTCGCCGTGCCGACGCGCCGCGAGGGGCGAAGGGGAAAGAGCAACTGGTGGGGCGAGCGCGAGGCGGAAGCGTGCGCGAGAGAGTGTGATAAGACTAGTATTAATCGGGCGCCGGCCGGCGATACACGGAGAGTGCGCGTGCGGTCTGAGCGTCGGTCGGTGAATTAAACGCTACGCTTTATCGTTTCGCGACGCGGATAAATATCACTGAATGAAATATATTATCGTACAAGCAGAGTTCTTCTCAATCCTCAGTGAATAAAAATAACTATACAACCCTCGAATCTTTTGTATGATTTAATTTTTTTTAATCTACTAAAAATAAAACAATAATAAAACGAATAAATAATGAATAATTTTATTGGACAAAATTAAAGAAAATAAATTACATTTGGATTTTCATAAACAATACACAAATATAATTCGTAATAGTGATTACATTTTTTCCCAAGTTGTCAAATTCTAAATATTATTTACGAAAATATACAATTCAAAAAATGATCGCGTTGACACACAATCGAGTGAATGCAATCGTCCGTACATCGTAAACACTGTTCAATTCCGCGAACGAATGGATAGGCCGATACTAATGTGACAGACAGTCTAGTGACCCTTCTAACACAACTTCGAGATTCTGGTGAACGCTCGTGTGCCCGTGCGCTCGGCCGTTACCCTGGCTGCGGAACGGAGTACACAAGTTATCATGAGCGATTCGATCATCATTTCGTCGTCATGTGCTTCGGCGGTATTCATAAAAACGCGGGAGCAAGCTCTATTCGCTGTGTGCACACATCAAGTTGTCATCAACGTGAGAGTGTGTAGTCGTGTATATGCATACTGGGATATGTATGTACCGATTACACATTCTCACTTTGGTGAGAGAGTGTGATGTGCACACAGCTTATAAGCCCTCACGAACGGGTACTACCACGGTACGATACTTAGCGACGCATGACATAGCACGGAATTTTGCGACGGGGGTTTCTCTAGCTTCGTAGTGCTACAAGTAAGTTAGCACCTATGTTCGGCTGACCGTACGGTTCTTTTAAAATTCAACTTATGCTAAACATCTATGCATGTTTAGTTATACGTTGGCTTCTTCAAGAATTTTACCGATGCTACAATGTAGGAAGAGGCGAGGTCGCTCGTACGCTTGGCATTATCGTGAGCCACGCTCGGGTCTCCATGAAGATGTGTTAGAGCTGTCGTTACAACGTCTGTCACTTAGTATTGGTCAACATTCATTCAACTTTGTATGAAAATAACTTTTCTCACCATGAAAAGATTTTCAGCTTGAACAAAAACTATCTAATTTAATTTGTTTTTCCATTCAATATCGAAATTCTTGCAACCGCGTACAAGTTTGTTTGTCAACGTAGGCATTTCTCTGCATTATGAATCGAGTCTTTTGTGATTAAACGCAAATGTGAAGTGTTAACATTTTCGAAATCAAAGTTCATAGTGCGCGGATTGTGACAAATTCGATTGTTAATTAGTCGAAGGAGCTTGAATAAATTACTAAAGCGTGAGATTAATCAAATAATTTGTGCGGGATTGACATTGATATATACAGAAGAATCGTGATTGTGGAATACAACTTTATTAAATGGAAGGAAATAAGTGAAATATGGTGCAGTGAGGGACTCGTCCGATGGATCTCTACTATGCACAACTCCAGGGGCTCTGCCACAGGTGACGAGTTGACGACTGGATAACGAGTCCGTGAGAGGTGGAACAAGACATCGAACGGTAAGTGAATCGATCATTTCAATAATATAAAATAGCCAGCATAAAAGTTGAAAAAAAATCTACTTAGATGGAGTTTAAAAAAATCTACTCAGTGAATTTGTAGAGAATTCCTTTAGAAAGCAAAAAAGGGTTCGGGTGTTAGAATCGCTTGAAAAATAGAAAAATAAACAAAAGTAAATTTTAAATGTCGATCAAAATATCAATTCGTAGAATTTCGAATTTATCAAATGATGGTTGAGCAAATTAAAAGTAATGAGTTGTTCTCTTTGTTCAAAAGCCATTTTGCAATACGAATGCAACGTCAATCAATTAAATTGTGTGTTGAACGTTTCATGTAAATATTGTAAAGATTCAAAACTCAAATGACCAGTGTGTAGTCCTTGCTAATCACCTTCCAAATTCGCCGCAAATTTAACCCCAAAATTTTTTCAATTTTCATGCTGGTTAGGGGTCTGTTCGACCCGGAATTGTTGGTCGGTGAAGGGTATATTTATAAAACCGTTTTCAGGATAATATTAACGTTTTTATTTGCTCGGGAGCTAAATTTAAAAACTCTTGTTTTGGACAAATAGTTCACCAATGAACGATCTTATTGCGCCACCACAAACACTGTCCGAACTCCAACAGATTTATGTATTTTTTTTAAATCAATTAATTTAACTTGGGGGTAACTTGGCAGTAGTCAGAATTTCGAATCCAATCTTGCGCCGTCGATATTGTAGAGATACCGAACTAGCATCACGGCAGTACAACGTAGTAATCGAGCCAAAGATCAAGCCCGCGTTCTCCGTACGATAGATGTGCTATAATAGAACTGTCTGAATTGTACGAATACGGTGTACTGACATTATGAGGACGGCCGTCGTGCATTTATTTATTATTATTTATTTCCATACACAGCAGCGCGGTACTTTGGTAATACCGCGTACTAATACGCTTTACCAATCGTTCGTTTACCGTACGCATGTACCTGGTAACTTTTGTACCCCCGTACACACTGTACGAAATGTTTACATCGTACTTGCTGCAGGACTATTTTATATGCTAGGCAATATTCACCGCACATTTCTTGGTAATGAAAATAGAACTGTTTTATTGCATTTTGTCTAAACCAATTTTATCGTAAACAAAACTGAACGGAAATTTCAAACATCAAACGTACACATTTATTCAGAAAATCGAAAGTAAAAAAACTAGATTAAAAAAAAAAAAAAAAAAAAAAAAAACAATATCGAAGGAGCAGTAATTCAATGAAATGGCTGATTTTTTTTTTTCCATACGAATGTCGAGTTTAATTTGCGGAACTAATACAGACACAGACTTACATTCAAAGGAATGTGAATTCAATAAAATTGAATCGTCAAGTAACGTTTTCAAAAGTGTTTTAAAAATTTTCTACGTTTTGTAACTTGGTTCTAACATTTTTTTACACGTAAAAATGGACATCATCCTAAAAACTACAAAAGCTTGGGATAGTAAAATAATGTACCAATTGTTTTCGATCTAAATGATGCTTTCTGGCCCAAAAGGAATAACAATTTTATTTCTTTTCACATTTTTCATGGTCCCTTGATTGAAAATACAGTATGGCACATAAAATTCGTCGCGATATCGTTAACGATGCATTGAAATCGAAAGACGGTGCAGAAAAATTGTTTAAGTGATAACTCGAGGTTTAATACATTTCAAATACTTTATTACTCCAGCGCACAGCGCATGAAAGCAAGCTTCATAACATTTTCATCTCAAACACTAAACTCATAGACAAATACTGCTCTATGTATGTATATTTTTGTCATCGGAAAATATTAAATCCGTGTAAACACGAACATCTGTTATTTATATTACAGAATTCACAACATTTATGAAACAAGTGATTCGGCACTTTAATAGTTTACTTTGAAAGGAGCGTATACTTATTTCGTTATGGAGAATTGCCTGAGACATTTAAAGCCCAAAAAATAATAAAAGTCTGTTGTTTGACTTGGTAAAAAAATCGAAACTTATCGAAAGTCGAGGGAAAATGTTGAAGTTTTTTTTGGCTTAGATAAACATTTCGTATCAGATTTTGATGGAATTATTTTTCAAATGTCTTTGATGAATTTGTTGTTTTTTTTTCTAACAGATCCCAAATTTATTTCGTAAATATTTGTGACCATTGGAACATTTTCCATTCCTTGTTTCCGATTTTTCGATAAGATCATTTTTTTAACAGGTCGAAAAAAGATGTAATTCAAAATTCAGCCTACTCATTATTTTGAAAAAAGAAAAAATGAAAGAAAAAATCTTGTTCTTTTCAATAGTTTGCTGTCATTCATTGTTTGTTTCGAAAAAAATCCAGTTTCTTTTGAATGTAACGAAAAATCATTGAAATTAATCGAACGATCGGTTTGCTTTTTTAAGAATTATTTTTAAATGTATTAAATGTACGTATGAATAATAAATTCAATGACAAATACTGTACAAAATATGAAAAGAAAATCGCAG
>JACEOJ010000069.1:1862431-1934925 GCA_013761285.1 Campoletis sonorensis
TCTCTCTCTCTCTCTCTCTCTCTCTCTCTCTCTCTCTCTCTCTCTCTTTCTCTCACTCTCTCTTGTTCTCTTACTCCTTCACTGGTTTCTCTATCTTGACGTGCATTTCTGCTTGCTGCTGCTAGTGCTGCTGTTCGTTGCATTATTGTATACGCTCGAGCAAAGTTGATGGTGCTTATGCTCAGAGAGAACACACATTTCTGCACGTATGTAAGTACCCTCGCTCTTCTCATCCCCAGACATATACATACGTGCATACATTGGATGTACTAAGATCTCTCGATGCGTATTTCTGTTTGAGAAACCCCAGGAGTCTCGAATGTAAATTGCATCAGGCACACAGAGTTCATACTCGATGGAAAAAAAGCGCCTGCGTCTGAATTCTTAAGTGTGAGGTATGGAGTCTCGGAGTCTGAATTCTTAAGTATTAAACATGGAGTTTATGGGGCTGTTCTTTTGTTCCAGATATTTCGAAGTAATTTGACCTGAATTTCAACGTTTTTAGTACTAAATATCGACCAGCTAGAAAGAGTGCAGCAAATACAAAATATTGCAGTGAAATCCAAATATCATTGATCGACAAATCAAAGTTCAGGAAGTACAACTTTATTGATATTTTTTATGCGACCTGCAGAAGAACAAAACGTTGATTCACATCATTTTTCGGTACGCGAACATCAAGAACAAATTTATGACTGATATTTGTTATTGTTTTCTGAAATTTTGGTACAATTTGTTTACTTTTTTCAAGGATTTAATTTCAGTTGCAAGGATTGAATCGACGGAAATCTCTACAAAGTTTATGTTCACTGTGACCGCGTGATTATCCAGAAAAGCTTGAGGCTTAACTCCATCTCGTGCGCCATATTTTTATAGTATTCCGATGATCCCCATCGCTCAATACAAAACTCTGCTCAATCCTTGTTCACGCTTTATTATTATTTTTTCTCTTCTACTTGGTGAAAAGGTTGGCGAAGCGGATTATTCGTTGGATATTTTTCCGAGAGGGAAAAATGGAGAATATGGGGATTTAGCTCTGTGTGTGAGCATTCGCCATCGTAGCTTGCTCTTCCTATTCGCGTTCTTCTTCTCGTTCTCTTTTGATCCTCGCGCTTTTCTACACTCGGGTATCTTCATTTTTACTGTATATGTGTATACATCATTCAATCCTCCACATTTTCCTCTTCGCCAAGTTATTACTCGGCGGTTTATTTTACCATCGACGACGACGACGACGACGATGTTGAGGACGAGGAGATCGAACTCGGCTTCCATTGAAGTTTCCTTCATCGCTTTACACTCGCTCTGTATATACATGTACATTTTTCATCCATATATATATATATATCTTCGCAGATATTCCGTCGTTCTTTCCGCGGATTAGAGGCGAATCAATATTGGCTGGAGAGCCCGCTACGGCTTTTATCGACCCGGATAGAAATTCTCTCGGCTTTTTCTCTTTCCCGCTCCACCTTTTCGCGGTCATTGAAGCTGACGAGAGACAACGAGAATCCAGAAAAGCGATCGCGATGATATTATTCCACACTGTGAAAGTATCCTCGCACACGGCTGGCTTCGAAGGAAAATTATGAGAGGAAGAACGAGGTATGAGAATAGATAAGGGAATGAGAGAATTAAGATCTTGTGAAAGTTGGATCTTTCGGGGTGGATCTCAATAAGAATGAGGAAGAAGAGCAGAGTAAAAGCGAGCAGTATATGCGTGATAGTTAAAAGAGTACGAGCGAGATGAAAAAGTAAGGAAGAAAAATTCTGCAGCTGAAACCATGGTCGAAAGTAAAGGAGCATGAGCCAGACGAGAGGAGTAAAAGAAGAAGAAGAAGAAAAAAAAGATGGTGAATTTAAGAAGGTACAAAAGAAGGGAGAAAAGCTGAGTAGGCGAAGAGTAAAAAGTAAGGAAATCGACGTGCAAAGAAGAGGAGAAGATGTTCGGAGCGACTTGAGAGAGAGTTTAGTCGGTTCGTTTCTACGGGTCGAAGAATAAGAGAGAAAGTAGAGGAGGAATCGAGTGTATATACACGTAATATATGAAACGGGGAATAAGGAAAGAAAGAGGAAAGAAGAAAGAGAGATAAGAAAAAGAAAGGAGAGAAGGTGAAGAGCAGCAGCAGCAGCAGCAGCAGCAGCAGCAGGAGAGGATTCCGTACGAGAAACTTACCGGACTTCTGGGTTCTCCACGCTCGAGGATTTACAGATTACCAGCGAAGAAGTCGAAGCCTGAGGACGAAAGACAGAGAAAGAGCGAAAAATATATAGAGTCTGCAAGCACGAAGAAAAGCGGGTTGAGAAGAGAAAAGAGATACGACCAAGTTCTCGTTTTCACGAAGAGAGAGAGAGTTGAAAAGGATCTGGCAAACGAAGAGCTTCTACACGAGAAGAAAGAGGGGAAGAGGATTGCTTGGAAGAAGATGCTGGAGCGCTGACGCGAGAGGGTACACTCCATAGATAGTCAAAATTGGATATGGTCGTTGGCCAACCAACCACCGATCGGCCTCTCTGCATGTACATACTCAGCAAATGGCTTACGAGACATTCACGACAGAAGTGGATTGCGAAGGTAACTCTGCCAATAACTGTATTCCAAAGTGACATATACCCTCACATTTTCTACGTTTACATATACAGTGAGTTAACACACATAGGATTTTACGTCTGCGGATTGAGAAGGGATAAGATGTGTGCGGCCAGAGAACGTATAAGCGAGATGGAAGTCCTTTAGCTCAGCTATACAGTCATATTGTTCCAAATATATAAATATATATATATACGGATGTACACCAAGGATGCTTGAGAGAGTCGAAGACTGAGAAGCAGAAATACACCTATATATATATCCAAATAAATGTATATATAAGCGCGTAGAAGGTTGAAGGAAGCGAAGAAGAAGAAGAAGCGACGTAAGTACCATGTATATGTATATAAAATGATATATATGTATATACGAGATCGCGAAAGATAGCAGTGGGATAAGGAAGAAAGATCCTGTCCGCGCGGACTCGCCGTTGCCTTCGAGAGTCTCGAGTACCCCGAGTGCACTAGCGGTGGTAGCGTCTCGAAGCTCCTATCGCGTCCTTCGCATCCCACGACCAATAAGAGCCTCTCTTACACACCACCACAACCAATCCTTTGCGATCTCTTGCATTACACGTTTATTATCGCTCTCCTGAAAGAAATGACTGTTTATAAATAATTAGAGAGGTTTTAATTAACCCTCGAGACGTTTGGCCCGCGGGCTTCATGACCCCTCCTCCGATCTCGCTTTAACTCTCTCTCTCTCCCTCTTTACTGCTTTTTCGTCGCGTCCTCCTCGTCTCCGACATAACATACGTATTATGTGCATGTATGGATTTTAATACTGTATATGGTTTCATACAATTCCAGGCTCGGCAGCGCCCTCTTGAGCCCATTTTAATCACCGTCGTGCCACAACAACCAAGAATATTCGTCGAACCTGATGAAACTCCTCAATCCACATTGCTTTCTTTGAGTTTCAAAAATCACGACTAAATTTCTCCACAAAAAATCCTCGCGGAAAATCACGCCCCAATATATTTGTCACTCCTCCAAACATCGACGGCCCAACAACAACAACAACAACAACAACAACAAAAACTATAATAAATCACTATCTGTAAAATAATATGATTGGTAGAAGTCTGACTGTAATTTCTTAACGAATAATAACACAATGTAATAAATCATTTTACTGGAATTATTTTAATTTGATTGGCAAATCATTAAGAACCCTCTCTATTTTTACAACATAGCTTTGTTCATATGTAGACATAGTTTTTCATGTTCTATGTACGGACACACATTTATATACACGTGTATTTACTTCGAGTGATCGATCTTTGCTCCAATATGAAACCGAGCGTTAAATAAGAGTCTTTCGATCCATCTTTCACGTCGTTGTTTCTTGCAGTATTTGCACATTTTACACACGCCCATACAGATTCATCTATATAATAGCAGGTGCGAAGAATGGAACCCTTTGCAATATGGCTCGTGTGCATGGCAGGAGTGTGAATCAACTAACCGAGAGTTTGTTAGCGCAAGTACAGAGTCAGAGAACTCTCTCTCTCTCTCTCTCTCTCTCTCTCTCTCTCTCTCTTCACTCCATCTGCATGTCTTATATATCTGTTCATAATGTACTAATACATTTCCCTCTGTCTCTACTAATTCGTATAGACCCATATGTATTTCTGTATATATTGTATGCTTATGTATCCATATATGTATAGATATTGTGAGAGATATCACTCATCAGAATATAGCTCGTTGCCTTGTCTCGGTTTGCGGAAGACTACTGCTTACATACAGAGAAGTGTACGAGAATTGTGTTGCTCAAGGCAACACACGACCGAGACAACATCATGGTCGGTAGAGCATACGCTTTGCAATAGCACAGAGTAAAGGCACTTGCATCTCATGCGCCATATATATAACACGTATTGACTTTCATCAAACAAGAAGCCATAACCCGTGAGATTTACCGCGTGTGTGTGAGTGTTTGTAAAATGATCTCGAATCAAATGCTCTTCGTTTTGGCTTCTCGACAGATCGACTTGAAATTCCACTAAGTGCAGAGCGCATCATCAGGTTGATTATGAAATTTGAGAAAATTAGTCCACAGCTACGTTTTATATGTTTGTAAACACATTGAATCAGATTTGTTTTTGTTGAGTTTCTCGTGATTGTTCGAGGAGGCTCGATGTTCTACATATTACGAATTTCCGGCAGCAAACCTCTCAAGTTCCGTAGCCCAAATGAACTTCAACATGAGTTATAACGCTAGTATGTATGAGTTTACGCGCAAGAGCTTCAGTTTGCTCTTCAGTCTTCTCCGCTGCTCCATTTTCTCGAATTTCAATGAAGCAATGTATATACATTCTGATCTGTGTATGTATATATGTATAGATAATTTACGGATATACTCACTACTGCTAAAGCTCGCATATATATGGAAGACAAAGAGAAATCAAAGCGAAGCAAGTCTCTCGGCAACACCTCTCGAGTACGTATTATATTGCCTCGTGCACGATAGTGAGCCCTCTAGTATTATATACTCCCATGAACTATACATAGATATATAATTTATATAAGATTCATATGTATATGTAATGCCTCCGTAGGCACTCTACACTCTCGATCCCACTCGGGTCTCTTGATCTCTTTGCAAAATGTGCGATCGAACGCATGTACCGAGATAAGAGAAAGAGAAAGAGAGAGAGAAGCATCACGAGGCTTGAGTCTGCGCCGCGTCGTGCAACTCCACACGCCTTTTTGCAGTCGTGCTCGTTTTGAGTGCAGTGTATATGCAGGATTACGTGATGTACACTCCGAAACAGTATGTTCAGTAATATATATGTGTCAATATATACCGAGTGTCTTAAAAATTCGAGGCTTCAGATTGGGGGAGATAGCAGATTACGATGTTCACCGAACGACAGAGTCTTTAGATTTTTTTTTCTTTCACTCACCATTGTTGCAATTTTGATTGTGTATCGAACTTCTGGCTCGAACTTTGTCACTTGGTGATTTTAGTCTTGCCTCTTTGTGTTACTAGCAAATTGGCTGTCGCACTAATTCAGTGAAATCTTGCGTCAACCCTTTATCGGAGACAAATATGTTGAACGAATTTTTTCTTAGCTTACCACGATCTGGATGTTGTAGCTCTAGTTTATCAACAACTTTTGCGACAGCCTGTAAATGTATGATATGTGACCCTTCACTGGCTGAGTGGCTTCAAAGGAACGAGCAGTAAACTAGAAGCGCAACGCGAGAACTGCACCGCGCACACACATTCCATCCCAGAGAGAACTGTTTGATAGGCATAACTCTAACACCAAGTATTCCTATGTGCGCATCCACGTTCCAAAGGATATGAACAACCGCTATTATACACGCGTTAGTATGTTTTAGCAAAAGCTTATGACGCCTCTGGCTTTGGGAGAATCTTAATTAGCGATTCCATCATACGAGTTTCCGGATACTCACGCTTTCAACACAGAAATGCCAGAGCTAAGCTTCCGGGCAGAGGATTTCAAATACTTGATAGACGTGCAAATAGTAATTTTCATTTGGCGGATTAAAGAGAAAGGATGCTACCATTTAATCGAATGAGGTTGATTAGAGCTCGCCACATTCTATATGAGTTTGTTTTTTTCTTCATCTTTTTTCATCTATTCAATCAAGTGTTGAATTCTGGAGGTAATTTAGAATTCTTCAGATTCTTAAAAACCGTTAGCACTTCATCAGTTTCGACGTCGTAAACCCAAAGTCAATATTTACTTAAAAAAATGAAGGTTAAGAAGAACCGGTTCATTGACATGAGCGACGCGACATGCTGAACAACAGACCGTTGATTTACGTCATTTTTGGAAAAATTCGCATACACATCGTTTATACTAATCAGTAGTTTTATAAAAGTTTATGGTTTTGTGTTAATCTTTTAAGAACAACAAAAATAAAACGTGCTTTGTCATAACTTAAGTAGGCATTAGTGTTTTTCCAATTTTATTTACGCCCTCAGTGAATGTCACCTTCTGATTTTTTTTTCATTTAATCAAATTTTAGTTAAGTTCGAAATTTTTTTAGTTCTTGACGTTTACGCTGATCGCAACTTGATATTTTTTCGAGTAATAAAAATTAGAAAAAAAAAAACAAAAAGAAAATCGATTTGGATTCCGTGATGACTTAACACACGGAAAAATCGTACAATGAATATTTTTTATGCATATTAAATAAGCTTTCATTGATAAATTATTCATTTCCTGTATAATTATGAAATTTTGAAAGCCGGATACATAGAGAATGATTGAGGGTGGATTAAATCGAGGGATTTAAGATTCCAAGCATATCCGTAGTCGCCGCAGACGCTTCTATTCGGATATCGATTCTCGATCGTGCTTCGACGATCTCTTAAAGGCCAAGAGGCGCGTACAAAATTCGTTTCCGGTCGTGCGGTTCCGCGAAATGATTTATTATGCCACGGAGCGTGGAGGCCCCCGGCGAGACCGAGCTGAGCGTGACCCCACGGGACTATCAATCGCTGTATATCCGCGCGTGTCGATCGACGACTATCGTCGCCTTCTATATACACTCGTGTCTCGTATCGGAAATTATTCACCCACGTGTACATGTGTATATAAGTTTATTAGCGCGAGTAAATAAATGTTCACGCAAATCTGAGATATTTTTGACAGGAACAGTTGATCAAACGGGGTAAAAAGTCCATCAATTAAATAGTCAAAAATACCGAACATTTCACTGATTAAATCTAAATTTTCAAGTCTAACGAAAAATCCGGAATAACATCAAAATTCCAATAATTTCAATCTCCCAGAATCCCACAAAAGCCTCTCGAATTCCTCGGAGTGTTTCAGAACCCAATGAATGCTTTGCACTTTTTCAAAGCCCTACAAATTTCGATGCGATCACAGAACTTTATTAATAATTTCCTGCCACTCGATACACCGATTTGTTTCAATATAATTTTTATGTCTTCCATAAAATTTCTCCTTTTACGATTCATCCGTCACATTAAATCGAATCACCCCTCTCTCGTTTTACTCTCGTGAACGAGTATTAAAGAATGATCAAGAAATTATTGCTTCGCGGTGGAGAGAGAATGAAAATTGCAAAATCGATGCTCTTTTGTGTCAGTCGATCAGTATTTAATTTACCTGATGTACATGGCAGGATGTGTAGTATTATGATTATAGCGAACCAGGGAGTGTGTATTTAACTATGGATACATATATATCCTGCTAAATAGAGAGAGAGAGAGAGAGAGAGAGAGAGAAAAAGAGAGACAGAAGTTGATCGTACGGATCACAGAGTCTCTCGTGTGTTCGCAGATCGAGCACCATAGCGAGAGAGAACACGGGAAAACCGATAGACCGTGGAAAGGGAGGTAATCGTGGGCGCGGCTCGCAATCACGACCATAATCTCGTGGCTCGCCGAGCGTCCCGGTGCAGCAATAATAATGCAATGACCGGCGAGCGAATGCAATACCGTAGCAATACAGATATATATAAAGGTATATATATGTAGAAATCTATATACGCGTATGAAATTCATATGCATATATATATGGATCTATCAAATCTACTGTAGGCGATCAGCGTGTTCGCGTTTTGTCACGGATGATTTGGCGAAACCGCACGCGGACCGCATATAACGATTACTTTTTTGCATTTTTTTATTTGGAGCTCAGCACCGCGTTCGCGAATTATCTAAGCCTTGCCTTTCCACTCCTCCATGCATGTATAACCATGTATATATGTGCAAAATATATCTGTAAAGTTGTGGCACAAAACGTGACCCGTAAAAATTTTAACGACCTTCGTCAGGATGCTCGTGTCGACAATTCTCATAGAGAATCGTGGAGAACACGATCGTTGAGCAATAACGAAGCAATAAATGCGTGTCTCCCCCTGACCCTGTCCCTCGTCCTTAAAGGAATTTCCGATTTTAGTTGCTCTCGCTCTTCCCCCCTCTCTCTCTCTCTCTTTCTATATCTTGCTGCTGTGTCTGGTCGTGTCGTTTGATTCAATTTCATTCATCAAAGTGACGAGGCGATCTAAGAGTGGCCACAATTTCTTGCTGAAGATGGCTATTGAAAAGGAGGTGGGGAGTAATTTTTTCGACGTTTGCCAATTGAATCGATTCGAAGTACACTTGAGAAAGAGTTCAATTGAATTCACTAAAGCTTCATCAAATATTTCGAATGTAATATCTCATTCCGAATAATTAATTTTGTTAAGCTGAAATAATGTGTATGTGTTGAATGAACCAAACAGATTTTGTTGCTTTTGATTTTACTGGAACAACGTGGAGTTCATTTTTTTAAAATAACAATCATTGGCATTAATTGATATTATCTTCGACGTAGTTCACAAAACTATTAAAAACTCATGATTGATTATCGTACTTGAGCTAGTTTTGCAGATATTTTCTTTATTTTCCTTAAAGAAAAGTTTATGAAATCCAGAAATTTGATGATAAGTAAAGAAAAATGTCTTCATTAATATTTGAGGTGCATGTGTCTTGAAGGAGCAAATGAAAAAAAGATCTTTAGCTTCTCACTGTGTTTTGGGTAAAGTATCTCTTCAGCATCAACGATGAAAACGAATTTTTTCAAAAGGTTATGAAGCGGTGATTAACATCGACGTTTTGCATCAAGCGAATGGATGAATATCGTTGAATAAAAGGTTTCGGGTTGACGTTGAAAGAGGCTTGAATTACTCAATCGCGTTGTTTGGGTCTGAGGGAAGAGAATGGAGGAAGAATGAGGGAATTATAAAAGAGAGGGAGAGCATCGCGATTAAAGAATTCCGGGGATTCCCGTATAGCGAAACAAGAATGTTCGTCGAGACGATGACGACGAGGTACCGATATGGAGCCAAGAATTCGAGGTATATAAAGACACAGGGGGAAGAGGCAAAGCAGATGAAAGAAAGAGGAAGATAGCAGAGAGAAGAGAGCAAATTCCAAGGAGCAAGCCTCTCGAGTTTGCTTTGCATCTCTACGAGACGGTGCTCTTATCGCAGGAACGTGTATACACGGTGCCGGATGAGATATGAGACGAGAACGAATACGAGAAAAAGTAAAAGGAATAAGAAGGAGATATAGAGAGAGAGCGAGAAAAAGAGACTTTGTAGACGAGTTGGTGAAACCCTTCGGGCGTTCAGACCGAATGAATGGAAGAATCGTTGGTCGTGTGCTTCTTTCATGCGAACCGAGGCGGAACCAAACCTCGTCGAGACTTTGTCGTCAGCCCCCGTTGTCGCTATCGCGCTCACGAAAAGGATATACAAAATCTGCTGTGCGAGGAGTAAAAACCGTCTACACAAAATCGTTCATTGTACTAATATTGTTATATTTGAATAAACAAAAATTGGGACAAAAAGATATTTCACTTGTTTGTATTTTTAAGACAATTGTGACTTCTTTTTGAAACAACCTGGAATTTGTCTACGAATCGATCTTCATGGGCTACTAACCAGGACTTTTTGAATAAAAGTCTTTAGGATTCCCCTATCCTCTCGATCCTATAAATTCGACGGTAACTGGTATCGATGTATAATTTTTTGTTTTTTTAGCGTAAATGCCTAAAAGTAACCTCATAAAATGTATCAGGACCATAAATATTGCATCGGCCTTTATCCCACTGGTCGATCTCGTCTCTACAAACTTCTTGGAAGTTTGGCTTTAGTTTCTCACATGTACAGACACATATTTATGTACGTATATATTTAATGGTGTTACGAAGGCTTCGGGATGTCAAGCAAACCTTGTGGTATCTCCGTGCCACGAGTTCCTGAGGTATACCGCGTGTATATACCTCTCGAAAAGCAACGACCTACTGTACTACACTCACCTTGTGTATATGTTCGTTGTGTTCGTGTACGACCTAAATGGGCCAGTGGCAGGTGTCACGAAGTCTCCTCTCGAAAGTGAGAGAAACGGAGTAAGAGAAACAGAGAGAGAGAGAGAGAGAGAGGGAGAGCAGAGAGGTTATACACACTTGGGACGAAGTCACCGTTGAGCTTTTGTAAAAGTTTCACCGCGACCATGGACCCAACAGCATCAAGATGCATTGTTCACATTGTCGTGTTTGTAGGAGCTCTGGAGAGAGAAAAAAAACGACAATAAGGAGGAAGAAAAGGAGGGGCGAAAATACGTGTACATATACTTTTATATCGCGTATATGTAGACTCATACACATTCGTGATACATATTCAACTGTGAAGCATTCCAAAAGGCGTAGCTAATAATGTAACCATGACACAGATTCGCGAGGGTGCTTCCCTTTTGCCCAAACGCCGCTCCGTTCTACTATTCTTTTTCTTTTCACCTCCACAATGTCAAAAGGTCTAAACCCAGAGTGTATTTACCGTTGAAAAATTGGGAACGAATGAGCCACGAGAGAACCGAGTGAATGAGTGAATGAATGAATGAATGATTCTTTCACGCTTTCTGTGACAAATTTTTGGTACTGTTAAATTTTGCTATTATCCATTTGAAGTCACGGAATGTGTATCCAATTGGGGCAAAAAAAAAAGATGATTTATTTGATTTATTTGGGGCAGATACTGGATAAAAAACTTTTCGCACTTATTGGCGATTATAATTACAATTTTTCCATATTTTTCAAAATAAACTTTTTCGTTTATTACTTTCAGATGAAGTTGTGACGGAATAAAAAATGAAAGAGAAATTACAGGATTGTGTAATAATCGAATGAGATATGTGATGCACACGTATAATTTAACTTTTTTATTCTTTATGCTTTGCCGCGTACTTTGCATCCCTTCTTTGTATGCGTTCGAGTTTCTCACCAAAGTACATATAACTACACGTGTACTTACATACATGAGAGGGATAATGACGCGAGAAGCGAATGGTGCGAGTGTACGCGATGCGGTGTTTTGCGGCGACGTTATACAGAAAGCAAGAGGGAAAGAGAGAGAAAAAAGGATGGAAAGGAGATGGAGAATGAGCAAGGCAAGTGGGAAAAAGACCATTGTAAAACCCGAGAACCGAGAGTCTCGAGAGCGCGAGAGCTCGCAGGTGTTTTCGCGCAACGGAACGAACGAATAAAAAAAAAAAAAATGAAAAAAATGTAAAAATAAAAAAAGATCGTGAAGAGCGAGAGAGGCGAGAGGTCGGTTAATTAAAATCGTGCCCCAGCACTTCCCTTGGACTCGTTGGCTAGACTGAATCACGAATGAGGGAAAAAGGGACTCTCGGAATAGCGTAGTAACAGTGAAAAAAAAAAACACCTGCAATATACATCGGATAAAGAAATAACATTTATTCTACTCCAAAAACGCTGAATTGCAATCCACACAGCACGAGGCATTCAAATATATTGACAAATGTTTCATTTCTATTTATTTTTACAGTTAAAATATGTCAAATTATTGACATTGTTGCAATGTTGTACGAAAGTTTTCTTCACATCGTTAATAGGGAGAGGGAGAAAAGTATGTTGTATAGTTTTTGACAAACTTACAAAAATCAAACATACACTTAACTGCTGTTCTTTTATCGAAAAAGAACACCAGAATATATTCTTGACCTCTTCGACAAATGGCAATAGAACGAAGGTATAATGATTCAAATGGAATCCGCGCATACTTTATTTATAAAAACAAAAAACGTATCCTAATCCAACAAGTTTTTATATTGACAACAATCAAGCAATTATCATTTAAACGAATTCATTAAAGTTCGACTGAGTGTGGGAATGGATTGAGAAGCAATTTAGGAATATCATTTTGATGATCCTACAATGATTAAGGACGAATTAATTTCCACGTGTTAGGAGGAGGGACAAATGAGTCGTTCATTAAGCCTCGTGCCGTCTCATCCTCGGTTCGTCTTCGTCTCTTTCCTCTCTTTAATTCTCTCGCTCTCTCCTTCAGGAAATTTCTCGAGGGAAGAGAGACTCTATCTTCTTTTTTTTATTCCTCTCGTCTATTCATCGTTATGACACGGCCAAGAGTATTATGAGAATCAAAAAGGAAACGAAGAAAAAAAAAACAGCCGTGAATAATGAAGGGGGAGAAAAAATAGGTATGTATATACGTGTATAAATAGTTATAGCCTGAGTGCACGAATGGTCGAGTCATTATTAATCCGTTAATCAAAGTCTCGCGAGGCATTAGCGCCCACGGGCAACACTCGTGATTTGCCGCCAGGATCTGTTCAATCTTGGGTTCTTCGAGGAGGTATTATAAAGCCTATACATTGTATTATATTCTCATACAAAAAAAAAAATACAAAAAAGCCTGTTATATACATATATATAAAAAATATAAAATTAAAGCCTCAGGGAGGATAGTAAACCAGAATAAATGTGGTTTAACTCCTGTTGGCTTGTATCCTGCTTCGACCGATATTTCTTCTAACGATTGAGACGAACAATAATTGAAGCACATACCTTTTCATCAGTTTTAAACCAAAATAACCGTACAACACGTCAAATGGACCATTTTTTTCGTCTATTATTATTATTATTATGAGTCTGGATAATAAATTGCAAGTAATTCGATTTCAGAGAGAAAATAAAAGAGTCAACATTATGATTTTGTCCGATGGTTGTTTATAATGGTACGAGGCGTTAATCAACCGACAGCGATAGGTGAATGGTCGGTGTTTGGCGTCGACGATCACCAAAGTTGAGCAACTTTGGGTGAGGTCAATGCTTGGTTAAGTAACTTAATCAATATTGCCACCTGAGTTGGCCAAGTTTTTTTATAGTTTCCCTCTGCCCCCGTACAAATGGGATACAGTAGAGCTTTTTTCGCATATTTTTCGTAATCATTACATTTGTCGAATAGAAAATAATTATGAACCCATAAATATTCAACTGAAATCGATTTATTTCCGAAACGCTGTCGTGATCAGCAAAATTTACTTGTCAGTCCGGAGGAAATTTCGTACAGTATTTCACAACACCAACAAATCGTTTGTGAATTTTATTTTACATTCGAAAAAAATGTAAATTCAATTAATTAACAATGTGCAGTATTTGACGCTTTGTTGTCACGATTTTCGTAGAATTTTTCAATTGTTATTCGTTCAATGTATAGAATAAAAGACTGTAATGTAACATTGGAGCTTAGGGTCGATGATGAACGAAAAAAGAAACGACGATAAAACGAGAAGAAAAATTAAATAAATTCATAAACGTTAATTACTATATTTTTCGTATAACAGGCTCGAGAAATTCTTTTGAGAATTAACCAGTTATTGTTACTGCAGTCAAGTGGGGCGAGGGCAAAAGCGCGAGAAAGAGAAAAGGGCTGGGGGAGGGATTCGTTAACATATATAGACAGCAAGCTTGGTTTACCGCGTCATTACCACCAGCTCATTCGTTAGCTCGGAAATAATTTCCCTCGTTCCTCCACTCATTCCGGGGAAAAGCCTCTTTTGTGCGCTTTTGTCGGCCAGCCATGTTCCGGTAATGGAGGGGCGGTAAAGCTGCTTTTTATCTTTCTCTCTCCTGCTCTTTCTCTTATTCGTTCTCTTTCTATTGCGACCGTTACGCGCCCACCAAATTGGTACCAAATACAGCGAACATTTGCAACCACCCTCGTAACGCACATTCTCATACTCTCTTTTTTTTTTTTTTTTTTTTAATGAGTTACCCTATCAACCCTGACGAGAATTAACTCACTGAAATCGTCCCCATCTCGCGGCTATTCGCACGTAACGTTATTGTTACCACCGATAATTAATTGCGAACTCGTACGAACATTTCTACCACTGACATGGCCTCGAATATGTAAACAAAAATCAGACATAATCAGTGAAATCTCTGAATGAAAAAAAAGAAGAAAAAAACATGTTTATTTCGTACAATTAATACATTGCAATCTTTTACTCTAAATTTAGCACAAATTATTCTTTTTATTTGAACAATCGAATCAACTGTTCGCTATTTGGATACTTCGAGGTTAATTATAAATTTGAAATAACGAATCAAATTTTGTACAATTTTAGAGAACACGCTGGCAATAATTTGATTATACTTTGAAACGAGCAGATGCGTCTGTCGATTTTTGGGATTTCTTTTGAATTAATACTCGACAGACTTGGAACTGTACGATTGAATAAGTCATTTTAGTGTCAGAGGAATGTTTCGAAACGCGATAAAGAAAAAGTGGAAGCGAATTGAATGTGGAAAAAAATATGTATGCGCGTTATATGAACTTAGGGGAGGATTGTGACAATCGAGAGAAGAAAAATTGTCTGTCGAGTTCTCTGAGCCGACACGAGGTTTGCTCCCGCCCTCAGACCTTACGTTTGCGCGCACATCACTTCTCATGCATAATACAGAGAGACTCCCTGGTTTTCCTTCGCATGCATACATAAATATATGTCGGAATAAGTTATATCTATAGACGCGTGTAGAGTTGGTTGAATAAAGTTGGACAAAGAACGAAATGGAAATATGCCAGAAAAAAAAGAAGAAAAAAAAACACACATACAGAGGAAGAAAAAAGACAAAAAAATGAAAACATATATGAAGAAGACTGTACGAAGGTGTGACAGAAATGCAACGTAGGTTTTCATGAAATTCTTTCGCCCGGAGGATTCCGCGTGTACGTTGTCAGTGATCCATATGGAAAATCTCAGGAGCTGTGTGCTCCCCAAGTTGCACCGAGAAGAAGAAGAACGTCTATCGTCTTTTTTTTGTCTCTTCCTGTAGCCCCAGTCTCTTGGAACAACTTTTGGTTGAGTGAGTGAGAGATAAATGATGCGACAGATAAGAGAGAAAGAGAGAAAGAAATGGTGGAAGAAAGACTTTAGTATGTATACGCGAAATGTGAGAGTACACGAAGAAAATGTGACGGTACAAGAGAGATGAGGCGGCACAGACGACGACGAAGGAAGGAACTTGAACCGTTGAAATGTCAGATAAGGACAGAGAAATATACCGGAAGACATGTACGAGAGTTGATGCTATAGCCCACGGGACGAGAGCTTCTCTATTCCGTGACCGTACTCCAAAGAGCTCGAATCGAGAACTACCGTGTGCATAGCCTGGAAACGTCATTGCATATCTATTTACATACATATATATACATGTATATTTATATCTTGTCTGCTTCAGTACCCTCACATCCTTCTGTTCTTCTCTGTTACCACGTCCCTAAAGTCCCCGATCTCGAAATAACATGCAAATCCTCTGTAGAGATCTCGATGTGTATATATGAGAGTTCGGAGTTCTCTCACTTGTTCCTTCGGCTCAGACAGGAACATGCGTTTATATTACGTACGAACGATATCACAGATGACACATATTCTCTTATGAAATTAGTCATGGTTATATAACTATTGTTTTAGTGAATTAAAACGTTTCGTTAAACTTGACAAAAGGGTGGAATAAGTTTATTTATATTTGATTTTTCATTATTTTATTCTAATGATGAGATATTAAGATCGTTTTTCAGGTATTTATAAAAAATGTTGAATCAAAATATATTTCTTCCTCAGCTCAATAGGCTGGCTACACGAACAATCTATTTATTGACAACTCCTTTTATTATTGTAACTGAGAAAGATAACAAATTGCAAAACAAACTCGAAGGAGTTATGGAAATTTGCAGGTGTTAATATCGGAATTGATACGAGAGTTATGAAAATATTCATGTGGTAAAGGCGAACGTATTTTCCTAGCTCGCATATTTAACGCAACGTACGTCACTGCACAGCACACTTTGTGGGACGTTCGTTTGCTCATTGGGTAACTGCATAAGCTATGCTCGTATAATATCTTGCGTTTAGCAGCGACGTGTTCATACATGTTGGCTCGTGCGCTGTACAAACTTTGTAACATACGAGGTGTCTGGAAAATCGTCGTTCGTGTGAAAGTTCAAATTTGCAAAAACGCAACGTAAAATTCCTGGTTTGTATGAGGAAATGAACATAAATCGACAAGTGGTTCGTCACAATCAACATTTTGTGCTGCGAAATCTCGAGTTTTAATTAAAAATGTCTATTTATTTCAAAATTTATGCTCAGAATAGATCGACCGCAAAATTCTGAAGCAAAAAGTCCTCGAAAATGTTCTTCTAGGAGTCATCGTTCACGAGATATCGAGCGATTTGCATGACAGCCATTCGGGTGGAGGAACCAAAAGAAATGGGCGTGGCAAGCGAGAAGCGACGATTGGCTGTCGCTGATTTTTACTTGTATCTCACGAACGAAGAATCAGAACGTAAAATGTGTAAGGACTTTTCTGTACAGAATTAAGCGATTTAACTAACCTATAAATACAAGGAGCGATTTCTAGGACATCCTATAAATTCATATGCAGGGATAGATATGAGAGAGAAATTCTAGAATGAAGCAAACGCTTCCTATGCGGCTATATCCACATCGGCGTCCTTCGCATATGAATATTTCAATTCCACGAGAAATTCAGTCAACCTCGAAACCAGCGCAGTCAACCACCCGGCGGTCGACTCCATCCCTACGTATACCTGAACCTCCTATCTAGCCTCATACATTCACACGCCTTAATATATATATACTTTACATATAGATAGATAGACATTTGTATATGTGTTTGTTCGCATAGATTCTCCGGTGGCTTGTATTCGCCATCGAGTTCCGCGTCCTCTGAGAGAAAGCAGGAAGGTTGGAGGAAGCTTTTCCTAACCCCTAGCTATTCCCTCTATCGCTCTTCCGCTCTTTCTCTCTGTTCTAGTGTCATCATGATGCTCTCGAACAGAACCGCGTTCACCGTGAAATCGATTTTGGCTCCAGCAACTTCTAGAACCACTCTTTTCGACTCACTCTCTTTCTCTACGAGATTTTTTTTCATTCGTCCACTCTCTATCATACATTTTTTGACAACATATATTTGTCATTTCCATCTCTGCGATAATATAATTTTCTACTTCAAAGCATGACCACGCCCCTTAATCACAATTGCAGCAAAAATCGGTAATGCGCTTTGAGAAATTCATTCATCAAAAGGGAAATGACTTCAACACGACTTCAAGCATGTATTGCTTCATTTTTGGAACGTCCCTGTTATTCAGCCTCTCTCCCGAACTTCGTTGCCAACCCTACTTCCCTCGTCAAATTCAATTTTCATTCACCTTGAATTCGTAAACTCAATTGCTGCCGCGGCGTCAAGAAAAAAGAATAATTCAATGATGCACTTTTTTGTCTCCCTTCATCCGGCTGTTAGCTTGTTGGGAAGGGTGTACAATAACTAATTTAGAGGGTGTCAAACATCCCGGAGATGCGCAGAGTGGAGAGTGTGCGTTTCGGGACTGAAATAAATGTGGCGTCTGCGAAATTCGTAAATTGAATCTCAAGTACGGTGGGCGAGTGGTTTACGTGATGGTGTTCTCTCGCTCAGTCCCTTCCTGATATCTGCTCGAGCAAAGCTTCGAGATGCGAGACAACACATGAACAAAGGAAACACTAAAAAGCAAAACGATGTACGTGGCATAACTTTCGGAATTCGATTGTCACGTCCTTTCGTTGTTTCGTGGTTGTTGTTTGTATTTATATGTACAAAAACACACACCATGTGTTTCTTTGAAAATTGAGCCATTTATTCGAAGTGTGTATGTTTTGAAAAAACACGATTTGCACAAAATTATATTGAAACATTTCGAATGCAACTGAGCAAAAGAAAAATCGTTAACTTGTGAAACCACATTTAGCTTCCTTCCCTGTAAAGGGTTCGAAAGAGCAGAGAAGATAGGGCGAGGGTTGAAGAAGCGAAGGAATGAAAGCCCAGAATATCTGTCGTTGGTGGTGGAAGATCGTAACCACTCGCGAAACGTTTCCAACACACTCCTTTTGTACGATAGAGAACGAGAAGCATCGTTTTTCTTTCTCTGGTTCTTCAGCATTGAGGTGACGAGCGGAAGTTCAGCCATCAACCCTTAAGCTTTTTCACCCTCTTCGTTATATACCATGTGACAGAGTGAAGCCTATATTTATATTCATTCTTCATACAGACATACGAAATATACACCCTTGGTACCAATTCCGCCATTTCACCTTTTTCGCTCCTTCGATGAGCTAACTTCTAAAAAAGCTTCTATTTCACAAGCAAATCTGTGTTATACGTTCATCTGACACCAAGTTACTCTTATCTTTACATATATATGATTATATCTTCATTGAATACATATATATTTGATGTGTATGTACATTATTCGTTCCTTTTGGTCTCTCACGACGATCCAGTTTCCCGACACCTCTCTCCGCAGTCTCGACGTGACTCTGGGGGTATCAATCTCACCCCTAGTACCACACCAATCCCATATAACAGACAAGCCGAAGCGCTCACGTTCTCGACCTCTGAAACGCCGTGTTGCCACTTCATTACCTCATGCCCCGGTGTTGGCTCCAGAGGGAGGGATGTTCACGATGGAAAGAGGGGCGGAGGAGGAATGGTGATGGGATGGATTGAAGCGCGACGAAACGGGGGTGAGAAAGACTGAGGAATGGAAGCGAGAAAGCTCGAAAGAAGAAGAGCAGTGAGATTGTTATGTACTGTAGATCTGTTGAAAGACAATGGAAGGATTGATAAAGTACATATATATATTTGATGCATATATATGCTCACTATGAAAAGCAAGAACTTCAGCATTTCAAGCTTTCTCTACAATGTAGAGACGTATACATTTTATTGGAAGATTTACCATCCTCAAACTTTCTCATACTGTCTTATATCTTCCTCTCCTCTTTCCTTTCGTACCAGAAACAAAATGGCGTTGCTTTCCTCTAAAGCACCGTGGAAACTCCCTATCTTCACGCCCTTTTACTTTAAACCTTTTCTTATGTGTTTATATGTATATATTCAGTGTCAAGGACTTCGTGTCTTCGATCCTCTCACTATGTACCAACGACTAACTTTTGCGGCGTCTCTTGCACACCGTCTCAATTTAGTTACCATTAATCTCATCAAGTTTAGCCCCTGGAGAAGGATAAGTCTGTGGTCGCCTGTTATGGTACAGTATCAGGACGAGGACCTTCAGAGAGTGAGAGAAAGACCGAGAGCAAAAGTAATCAAAATGATTTCGTGTATTCTTCATTTATTCGTGAAGTTTATTCTTTTCCACGATGAAATAACTTTTTTCGAATAATTGTGTCATGAAATATCGCCAACTATTAGAATGGCACATTGTAATTGAATTTTGATATTTTTTCACTCCGTTAACTGATAACAATCATGACGACACATTTTATGATAATTTATCATCTGGAATTTTTATCATGTAAGTGTTACACTCATCATTCTTTTCATAGGAGAAGAAAATAAGTTTGAAAAATTTAAGCAGCTGAGTAATTATTACATAAATTATTGAGTTGGCTTCACAATTCGTATCAATTATTTTCACAATAGTTTTATACGATAGTAAGAAATATTATGGAAATATTTACATGCTCGAATAATTATCTTCACTCATTTCGCTCTTACGAGTGAGAGAGTTTGAGAAGTTGTGTTTAATTAATGATCTCTTTTATCGAGCATTTATCATTATTTTCATATTTGAGCCATCAAAAATTTTGATATTAAAAATTACTCCGACGAGAACATTAAAAAGTGTGTCTGAATCAAGAAAAATGTTCCACTCAGCATATGACGGTAAAAATAGTCATGAAAGCCATCAAGTTTTATAATTCCGATTTTCTATATATTGTATGTTCTAAAATGTGGCATCTGTCTGAGAAGGTCAAATTATTGGGGGTTCTTGACGTCAAAAGCCAATGATGACGTCGCTTGTTTTTTATTGACACATCATTTGTTCTAATAATGACACATGGATTATTCTGTTTCATCAAATTTCGATTGTTTTCATAAACATGCGTCCAAAATTTCAACGCAGAACAAACATTAAACGAAAAAAATAGATACGAACGTGCTAATTTTTATTCATTCTCCTTGTGACGTCGGAGGACATTTTTCATCAACAAGTGCTCATTATTTTGAACTCGTTGATGTTTGGTCGTTCAAGTGAGATCGATAAATTGTATGCTACAAATCTTCTCATATTTGTTCTGAAATTTTGGGCATGATCGTTGCTTTAACGAGCAAAACGTAAATCAATATTTCGACACGATATTTCTGATAATAGAGCCAATCAACGTTTGAAAAGGAAATGTTTCAAGATCCTCTTTCTCCTGACCTGGTTTTAAGAAAGATCTTCGACATGATATTTTGAGTTTGGCGAAATCTTTATCGTCATAGGGGTCAAAAAGACCCATCGCTCAATGTTCAGACTGTTTCCTCAAATTCAAATATACTTATTTTTCGAATTCCTTCATGACTCATTGAACTATGTTCACATTTTATTTCTTACCCACTAACATTTTCTGAGCTTGCTTCTAAAGAAGCAAGCGTAGAAATCGAATGACGTGATAAGTTTCTTTCGCCATTTTTTTCACTAAAAGCTCTCGTTATTTCTTTTTTTTCGTGCTCTTCCACATTTTGGACGATAAACCGTAGAGCGTTCGGGTGCCGAATGGCGTATTATCGATCCTCGTAAACGGGAGGTTTGAAAAAACGAGGGAACGAATAAAAATAAAAGTAAAAAAAGGGGAAAATGGGAGGCCGCTTCGAGTCTGACGATCGTTAAATCGTTCGAGACGAGCCCGTTAGCCCCGGAGGCTATCAGCGCGTGTGCAACACACGGAATCGTGTTCCTCTCCGGGAGAGTTTGTGCCGCCGCGTTTACGCAATCACCCCACGTGTGAATAAATGTGTCCTTCTATACAGGGTGTCTGGTCATGGATCGACTTAACTCTAAATTTAAACTCAATATTGTAGTCTAAATAGAAAAATACAAAATCTATTTTTCGATTAAATCTATCGATGAAGCGCCATTATCTTTTCAGCCATCGTGAGATTCACTATTTCAACAAGAAATATCATTTTTTTTAAATTCCTAATAGTTCTCGGTTCTCATAGTTCTCATTATGAATAACCTCGAAATTCATAATCAGCGATATTAAAAACCCCGGCGAGTGTCAAATTTCGTCTCGTTTAACGCAAAGAGCTCGGCTCGGTTCGGTGACGTGGCTGAAAGTGTTTGTTGTAGGCCAATGAATAGAAAATCTCTCTGGACGATTTTTTATGAATAAATTGTAAAATGAAAAGCAATTTTATTGTCAATTCCTCATGCGTGCCACGATGGCGTCCTGGTTCGACTACCGAATCATCATTATTGTTTTTGTTGATTTCGCTGCAAAATTGTGCACTTTCTCGTAGTCACACCGTTCATATTGTAGATTTGAATGAATAAGTTAGGGTCACCCTGTATATTAATGCTGGTCGATGTGTGAGCAAGTAATCCGGATATCTATAGTTTTCACAATTTTAACGCTCTCCGTCCTCCCTCGTACCGAAAAAATCGCCCCCTTTGCGCTCTTTCCATGTCCCCTCGAAAAACGTCGCGATAATGAGTCGAGTTTAACGATTTAATGAGACGATTTATTGCCCCGGAAAAGTTCCTCGGCAACAAGACGCGATTGTTCCATTTGAAAAACACGCTTCGATGAGGGTTCAATCGATCAAATAATTGGACACCCTGTCATTAAACGAAAAAAAAGGGGGATAAAAAATAATAATGGTTCCGATAACAGTGATTGACACCGTTTGATAAAATTGACCGTTCGAAACCATTTGCTAACTCGATTATTGTCATTTCTTCCTGACGGATAACTAACTTTATTGAATTATCATAAATCATTCGTGTCAATGGTGCTCCCTGATTTTTGGTCGTGTTTATTGACCCGCTTGGAAAAGTGAATTCAATGCTTAAAACCCATTAAATAATTGCTTTAATTATCAAAACATTTGACGTTTCGTGACAACAATTACTTCGTAACTTTCGGTTTGTTACGGTTGAACTTTCGACCTGAATTATTTTGAGCTAATTGAACACAGAGGCTTCTTTATATATTTTCATTCACTGATTATGAAATAAAAATAAAAAGCAAGCTCCGAAAACTGGTTTTCTCTTTTTTTTTTAAATAAAATTCTACCCCGTCCTCACTCCGATCTCTACAGCTTTGCAAATGACCTTCGGGACTGAAACGCAATGAGGAAATCACTGCAATTTTACCACTGAAAGCAATAAACGAATGTACAAGGGTAGTTCAGTGTGTACGAGGGTATTTTTATTTTTTATTGGGCAGAGGGATCGTTGATGTTTCAACAAGAGTCTCGACAAAGGAAGATACTTGAAAAAGGGCGCTCGACCCGACGGGCTTATTATTATTGACAGTGTGGAGAGAAAAAGAGGGTAAACTCATAGGGGTCGTCGCCATCAACAGCACAGATTTTTCGAGGGTTGGTCTCTCGTTAACATTTGGCTCAAACCTATAGTCAAACATAAATATATAGCCATATACATGTGTATATATATATTGCATGTTTTTCCCCTATCGTAAAAATTCAAACGGAGGGTAATTATTATATGAGCTGGGACAAGTTAATGACGTGGAACGACGGAGGGTTCCTCTTTCCACTTAACCCAGCGTGCACAAAAACTTTATAGCCTAATGGTACAATAAGTTAACCTTATGAAACCGGAAATTTTGGCTGTTAATTTAATACGAACGGTAAATAATATCTGAAAGTATAATACAACATTTTAACAGCTGATAAATGAGAATCGATGCTTTTATGGTGCAAGCATTTAATTAAAAATTCACTTGGTCCATTTCGGTTTAATTTTATTCAATCGTAAATAAATATTCGGTCATGAATTCTTCCTCGAGGCTCTTCTTAAGGGTTCCCTGATAGATACATTCTTAATTTCGTGAAATTCTCTCGCGCCGATGTTGAAATGTTTATAATTAATAATAAAAAAATCCAGTTCAATATTTAAAATTGTGTGTTTTGTTTCTGTTTGATCAATTCTTCCTTAATGCTCTTTTTGAAATTAGCCTAATAGACAATTTCCTAACTTTATCAAGTTCTCTCGCACCAACGCCGGAATATTCATCATTTTATTATGAAAATCCAGCAAAATATATAAGAATATGTATTTTTTGTTCACTCTGTGAAAAATTTCCACAAGTATAACATCAACTTTTATTACATCACGTGCCAATAGGAAATTCGGCACGTCGTAATGTGACTCGTGGTTAGTTATTCTCGAATGTTTTACGCGATATGAATATAATGATGAGACCGTGATGCAGACGAGAGAAAAAAAATAAGAGAAACGTGATGAGAGATACGATGCGGCGAGAAATAATAAATTCGTGATGGGAAAAACCCACGGAGGGGGGGGGGATGTTTATTATGGATTCTTCGTCGATGGGGTGGTGTGCTTCAACGTTGGAAATATTGCTGGAAAAAAGGAAGGAAGATAGAAAAAACGAAGAAACAAAGATGCTTAAAAAAGACTCGACATTCAAAATGCACCCTGCTTCGTATTTCTGCTTCCATTTTTTGCTTCTCATCCCCTACTAGATTTCTTATTGTTCTGCAATTTATATACCTATGTATATTTAGGCACAAATAGACGCACCGAAACGAAACCCCCGGTTCGTATAGTCGTATCCATTACCTTTTTCAACCCCCCTCCCCCCCCCCCCCCTCGCGTGTGGCGCGTGACGTCCTCGATATTGACGGTTAGCAAGGGAGGAGGGTGACGACGAGTCATCCACCGCGTGTGGGCTCCTCCCCCCTGTCCTAGCCTCTGTCTCGTGTGTCCGCAAACACCGATCCACTCGATACATCCTCGAGGGTTCGGTGCTGTGGGATGGGATACTTCTAGGGATATGGTACAAGGGTGCTTTCCAACCCCTCGCTCCATATACCGTTCCACCCTTCTAGCTACGTGGCGATCGAGGGTGGACGAGTTACCGTATAATGTGTTGAGAACTCCAGGGATTTGTGGGCTTCCTTTCTAAACCTTTTTGCTTAGCCCAGTTTCGAGCACACTGAACAAATCGTGTTTGAAAAATTACTGCGAGGAATCACAAGTACAGGAAGGCATCAAATTCTGATAATATTTTCAGCCGCATTTTTTTTCTAACCGTTTCCTTGTTGATCATTGATTTTTGTAACGTAGGAAAATTTTTGAAAAATATGCACCTCCGAAATTTTACGATGTCCGTTATTTCGGGCATAGCAAAATGGGGATTTTTAATCAAACAACTTTTATACGCAAGGATTTTGTTTCGAAGTGAAAGATTTTGAGTAAAATAATGCCTCGCGACCTTGAGGTTCCCAAAACAAAAGGAGAGTCTGCAGAAGAAAAGACAATAATTAAAAACCGTAAGGTGATTAATTACTGTTGTCAATTTGAAATTGATTGTGAAAGAGTAAAAGGTTGGAACGAGTGGTAAAAAAAATAAAAATATGGATCGAAATGGTGAGCCACATATTCGACGTGCATTTGACGAATTCACGAGGATTAAAAATCAGTCAACGTTCATTGGCACGGGCGGAGAAAAAAAGAAAAAATTTGCTGCCCGTTTCGTGCCTCGTAATTTGATGAGCGATGACGAGCTAAGAATTAAAAAAAGAAAACGAGCGGTCTCAAGAGATTCTTTCGTGGATAGAATGGCTTGAAAGATTGTCAGGAAGTCCAATTGATTTTCTCGGGGCGTTTCGGCCTCTAGCTCTCGTCTTTTGTAACGGTGCCAGTATCACAATGTTAGCTCACATGTACACAAAACGTTTAAGTATATTAGTCTCGGAGCTATTTTGCCCGAGACTTCTCCGTAGACAATTAAAATCGTCGTATACGTTTCTCGTCACTCAACGACCACAATTTTTTTTTTTCTCTTTCAGTCAACGCCAATGAAACTCTGTAATATTTGTCAGAGAGATCGTTGGATCTTCAACCATTTGTCAGAGTGCCTTTTCGAGAACCATTTTAATTGGTTGTACTCAGAAATTCCACCTCTGCTCAATCGTTCTCACAATGAATAAACACAGAAACATTAATATCGAAATGATCATAATCAGTCTGAACGATACTGAAAAGAAGTCGTAAAAAAAAAGATCAATATTATTTTTTAAATCATAGAAGATCTGGTCTTTGGAAATAGGACGATAAACGGCACTTTCATCGCGTCGAATCAAATTCTAATTAGGGTGTAAAATATTTCGATGGTCATTTGAATAAGCATTTTCTTTTCGAAAAATGTCAAGTGTATTTTTCTTCTGTTAGAAATTTCAATCCAACAGATTTCTTTACTTGGTACACGAATTAGTTTTCATTAAACATCAAACGTCAAAAGTACCGCAAGAATTATCGAAACTGTCAAACTGTTGTCATGAGTCTCGAAATATTTTATTCGGTCTTGAATTTTTTCTAAAAACCAAACGTTGGTCCTCAAGTTGGGCTAGAAAATCGTTATCTCAGTGAACGAAAGTTCTCCTCTTTCTCTTTGGTTGAATGTCTTATGACGTGTTGAGGTCGCTTGCGAACCTCGTTAAGATGGAACAGCAAGAGGGAGCTCGAAAGGACGATAACTCATCGAGGAAAAAACCTCTTAGCAGGAGCCACAAGTTTTCCTCGACTTTTTCTCACTCCGAGGGAGTGTTCGAGGCTCTATCGATTAATTAGCCGCTCAACGCCCTCGGGAAAACGGAGAAAAAAGTCAAGGGTTCGATACGGAAAATGAGGGAGCGAAAAAGAAACATAAACATATAGATATAGGAAAAGATTTGAGATGAAAAAACGTAGAGGGTGGGAGAGAGAGAGAGAGAGAGAGAGAGAGAGAGCGAGAGAGAGAGAGAGACGAATATATAAAGAAAATATATTGGTAGTGGATATACAAGAAGCCGTAAACTACCCTCACGGGATTTGTAGCTACGAGCGAGAAAAAGGGAGGAAAAAAAATAAACGCGATAGGAGAATCCGTGGAGACTTTTTACGAGACCGGGCAATACAAAACGACGTCTATACTTCGAAAATCGATCTCCTCTTCAAGCGGCTTACGGGTTAACCTATAAAAGAGGGTGGGTACGTACATGCATTCACTTATACATAGTTGCACCCTAAACCACCCCATTTTATTGCAGCTTACCCTTACATGTACTTGGGGTATATATAAATTCGTGTATATATAACTTCTCTCTTCATATATTTATGGGAGTGGGTGTATAAAGTTTTTACTGGTTTTCTCCTCGTTATTGATGATCGTACGACCTCCCCGTGTCACGATACCGCCCGGCCAAAGATATATTCAAATTGCTAAGTAAATAGATAGCAACTTGAAAGTTTCAGGGTAGTAATTCACCCTTTAAATTTAATTGACTTTTTTATTCGAACAGTTCATTTAAATGTATTTGTATATACGACCTTCTGGTTTTGATCTATTACGGGCGTTTTAATCAATTCGGTAGACAATTCGGTAGAGAATAAAATCATAATTCAATTGTAGGGCATATTTATAAGAATGAACGACAATTTTAATTCGATTATTGACATGGAAATTGCTCCGACGCTCTAAATAATTGATCCTTTCACAGAAAATTAATTTGAATCTGTTTTTCTTTTATAATTAGTGGAAGTCTTCCCGTAATCCTGTGTTTTAGACCAACTTAAATTGTGACTCCGACGTTTACCAAAGTTATACATCCTCGGGCAAGATCAATACTTAGTTGGGTGACCGATTAGCCAAATGCATCGGCTTCTGTATCAATCGCTGAACGATAAGGGGTTTTTCTGAGTTTCTGATAGTGCCAAGGTACCGAACATCATTAAAAAAAGAAAAATCAGCGAATGCGATAAATAGATAAACAACGTATACTCATTCGCTATTTCTTTCTGCATAGCACAATCATTCTACAGATTTTTTAAATCTACGTTAAATCGACGTAAAGATTAGTTTTCTTTCGGACCTAACAAGATATTAACAGTGAAATTGATTTTTCAAAGTTTGTTGATCTGTGGGAAGATCAAACTAGACGTACAGTAGCTTACACGAGGGTTACATCACAACAGTAACCCTCGTGTTAGAGGCAAAGAGAAAGAGGATCGGAGTAGCGCTAGTCACACGTCGACCGATCGGCTGCCGTTGGCTAATGTCTGGTTGTTCACGATGTTACATATATACACGTCATATCCTTCATTTATATCTATATACACATTATATATATATATGTGTATGTTTTAGCCGGAACAGAGTGTAACACGAGGGATCGCGTGTTAAACATACACACAGTTAGCACGGTGAGAAGAGGAGGGTTGGGTCGAGGGTAATGTCAGCACGGCGGATATTGGCAAGGGTTTGTAATAGGTCTCTTCCCCCGTCCATCCCTTTCTTGCTTTTCGCTTCAACTACGCTCATATAATACATATCTTCTCTTCTCTTCTCTATCTCTACATGTCTATATCTCTGTACATATAAATCTCTACTGGAAAAATGTTTTTGGCTGCTACTTTTCACGCGCGAAAGCCACAGAACCAATTTCAATGAATCTTTCACAGGAGTGTGAAGCTTATGAATCAGAATGATCAGAATAAAATGTGAGCTTTGTAACATTCTGATTGATTGTTAATTATAATAAACATCGATGAATATTTCATCGATTTGGAATATTTTCTATATCGAGTAATTTTTGAATAAAAGTTTGTTGTTGATCTTGTTCGTTAACTCGAAGCAGTTCCTGCATGACTGAGTCACTTGCAGCTTCCTCAGTAACCAACGGCATGCAGATAACTGATGTTACAAGGTTATAGATGTATTTCAATGTATTTTGAGTGCACTGACACTTTCACCCTCGGGCGTCATCGACGAGGTTATATAGGACAGAGGGAAGTGCAATCGCTTGGCACAGCCACTTCCGTTAGTTTACCCACGTGTACATACAGATATATGTATATATAAGCGAATTCGCAACCCCTTCTCTGTAAATTCTCTACCTCCTGTTTCTCCCCCCCCCCTCTCTCTCTCTCTCTCTCTGACTGTCTATCACTTTCTCTCTTTCTCCATCACTCTCATGATTGTATCAACAGTCTCATCAGGGTTCATCCCTGCAGTATATATACAACGTTCCCAACGGTGTTACTTGCCACACACCATGTATTTCTCTCCCACTTATCCCAACAGACACCTCCGATGAACTCTCGGTTCAAACCCCTGCTGAAACTTCTCAAGATAATCCATTATCTGACTCGAGAAAGTAATGAAAAATAAAAGATGTTCATACATTGAAAATATGGAGAAAAAAAAAACAGAGGAAATTTTTACGTCCTTGAAGTTTTTGTTATTTTGGTTCAATCAGTGTTTCCTTATGAAGTAGAATTTTCAATTATCCAGCTGAGGGAAATTTGAAACTTGAAAATAATTTAGAAAGAAAACGATAGAGACAAAGTTTGGGAAGATTGTTTTTTAATGCTACAAAAATAATCTTGTCCTCGCAGTTAAATGAATGATCAAAATTATATCAAAATGAATGTGTCGGAAATACAAAAAATTTGATCGTAAAAATCATTTTCTGTAATGGGAAATGAGCGAAGAATATTGTTAAAAAAAAAGAAGGTTTTAAGTGAACCGATGCACCAACGCCTTATTTGTGAGATCGTTCGGGCGGGTCATTATCATCGCGTAAATAACTGCAATATCCCTGAAGCTTTTTTTCTCCATAATTTTCTTTAGCATTCTCTCTCTTCCCGTTTATTATTCAATGACGCGTCGTAAATACACCGAAAGATAATTCGTCTTCTTTTCTTTTTATCGTCGTCTTATTATACGAGAGCGAAAGAGAGAAAGAGAGAGAGAGGGAGAGAGAGAGAGAGCAAGAGATTGTAAGATTAAAAAGATAAAGAGAGAAGGGGGCAGGAGATGAAAATGGAATTTTGATCCTTCTTGTCGGCAACGAGGCAAAGAGGGAATGGCCATAGTGAGAAGAACACGAGAAAGAGAAAGAGAGATGAATGAAAACTGGGCTGATCGGAGGGTGAGGGAGGTTGTGCGTGCGGCAGAGATGAGAAGATATCCTCTGGGGAAGCGAGAGCGATAAATCAATCCACCGCGTGGACGAGACTCACCGTAATCACCGCGTTGCCGGTGGGTTTGCTTTAATCGTTGTACACACTGCCCACACAACCCTTTAATACATAGATATACATACATATAAAACGATATGCCACAAATATATATGTATATATATATATATATAGAGAGAGACATTTTCTCGTTTCATCTCCCCTCTCCATCTTTGTATATATACATGTATATCAAGCTCTTTATCTCCCTTTAGATTTCGATCGCTTTATATGTTTCTCTTCCTTGCTCATCATTTACCCCCTCATCGTCAGTATCACATTTATATTATACGCGTATATATATATGTATATATGTAAATTTGTATCCTGCACGTATTCTCTTTTCAATATCGGTTATCCCTCTCAATCACGTGTACTCTTTACCTCCCAATTTCTCACTTCGGTATATTTCCCCATTTGCATGGAACTCACGAGCTCTCTCTCTCTCTCTCTTTCTCTCTCTCTTTTATATCTCTTTCCCCCTCGTTCTCGTTCTATATGACAAACCAGACGAGTCCGCTCGAGGGGCTGATTGAGAATTAACATAACTGCAACAATTATTAGCAAATTGGTATAACTCGTTTGCGACCAGTGCGCGTTTCGGCACTCTCTGCTTTTGCTCTCTCACTCTAAATGTGCGTGACTGTGTAATTCCCTGTGGATAAGGATAATGAACGTCAATGACTGTACAGGCTGGTGCAAAAAAAAATGTAATCTTCGTTGATTGTAATGAGAGATGCTTCTTGACTGTTTACATGTTTTTTTTAATGTGTGTTTTTATTTCACGTCCATTATGTGGTTTTTGAATGATTACTTGCGTAAAACGAACAGTGATTTATATAGTTTTTTTACTGATTTACTAGATTTTTTAGACTCCTTCAGAAAAATGTCGTTGGGTAATTGTTTTGAAATCTTCTAACAGCTCAAATTTTTATAATGAATTCAAGAAATATTTCATCGAGCAGACAATTTAATAATGGCATTTATCTTTCTGGTTTGTCGTCCTTTCAAACTATGCAAATTCTTATATTCGTTAATGAAGGGCTTTGATTTTTTTTTACGAACATGGTGACAACTTAAAAATTTGACTGATGAAAATAATGAAGATTTTATCGTACGAATAATTGGAAAATTAGATTCAGGTTGTCTCTGATTTTAACATGGCGAGCGATCGCTCTGACAGGTTTCGTAAAATCATCGACCAGCAGCGAGAGAGTGTATCGAATTATCGCCCTCCATGAACAAGCTACTTTCTCTCTCTCTCTCTCTCTCTCTCTCTCTCTCTCTCTCTCTCCTTCTCTCTTTCCGTTACAAAATATAAATATATAAGCGGGTACGGGTTGATGATAACGAAACGAAAATTACGCTCGAGCACTGCGAGTAACCCTCTATGTATCTATCGACAGACAACGTTTTATCACCCCTCTTCCTCCTCCACTTTTCATCTCGTCCTCGATAATTCGATGTAGAGCTTGGATGCGAATTTCGTTTTGTCGTTTCGCAGTGACGACCACCGCCAGCGCGGCACTTTCTCTTCCGCCCTTTCCGCACTCTACCGATTTTATGTGAAAACGTTTCACCCCAAAATTCAACCCTCTCACAATTTATTAATATAATAATACAGATCCGTGTATTCACGAGTGAGTGTGTGCGAGTGTCATATTTCTAAAATGCTTTTTCATCCATCTGCCCCATATCGATTAATATGAAAAATGCAAAAGGCCAAAAAACAAGAAGGGAGAAAAACAAATAAAATGAGAATAAAATTGCTTGTGGCAATTTTTATACATGTTTTGGTGTTCAACTCGGGTAAACTCTATCATCGTATCATCAAAATACCTCGTGATCGTTGCAGTACCGTGTTTGCTTTTGTTTGCTCGTATGTGAACATACATGAGATACATTTTTGTTCAATTCGCGCTCACAGTTATTGCACGCTTGCACGTGATACATGCCAGAAAATTAAAATCGATTCCGGTCGAGGTTTCGGTTTGAAATGGAGTACGAGGTGGCGTGTATGACGGTAATATACCATATGCATGAGAATTGGAAGAGAAAATATATACACAGGTCGTTTCAAGCTGAATCGACTTCCACATTCGACTTTTGTTGATTTTTCTTCTTTTTTTCAATCGTTGTGGGAAAATGATGTTTTTATGCAAAACTCATCAGAACTAAGCATTTAAAACAAGGAAGGATATTAATCTTTTTTAAAGTTCCTTTTTTCTAGAGTTATGCAATTTTCAATAATTTTATTCGCAATCATTATTGGAATTCGTCCCTTGTACAAAAGTTCTAACGATTTCAATGGATTTGCTGAGCGAGCGATTTTTTAATGACAATTTAGAAAATATCATAATCGAAATTGTCGAAACGATTCATTTCGACTGGGGATTCCCTGTGGAAATATTTTGCATCAACAGCGTCGAAACGAATGACAAATATTGAAACGATACCCAGAATCAGCAAAAGCACCATCGCCAATAGATTGTACAACACAGTGACTATGACCAATTGTGCGATACGTTGTGAAACAACCCCCTCTTCTCATATTTCTCTCCTACATATTTGCCAAGATGATTAGCTTAACTAGACGTTATCGAAGCGTACATTAGTGCCCTCTGATAGTTGATGATTATGATGATTATGTTGATGATGATGATGATGATGACGCATTGGTGTGTTACCCTGCCTTTGTTCGCTTACCCCCCAAATAGCCACAAGGATATCGACCTTAATACGACGATTCGACACGAACGTGCCTGGGGAAATGAACACATGGGTTATTCCATTACAATATCTGACCTCGATTGTATTTCCAATCTGATTAATCATTTTTCGTTTATCCATTATGACTAGTCTCATATATTACCTTGTAACTACAACAAATACAAATTTTCCATGTTCTACAAATTGTTCGTTCAAGGTAAAAACAAAAATCCTTTGTTTGTACTCGCATCGAGTTTACACTTGCCAATAAAATTGAATTCATCCATAAAAGTAAATACTGGCACGTCCGATGCACAACGATGCTTTATTTCTTTTTTTTCTATTTCCAATGAATTTTTGTACGAATATTGTCAGAGAACCAACTTCAAAATTTGATATTAACGAATTGATGTTGCACTCGAAAAGAAAAACGAAAATCAATCATCAAATCCAGAAAAACTAGAACTACACTTTTCACAAATGACGAAGATGGCATAATGTTGAAAAAAATCCCTGATTATCACTTTTCATTTTCAATTGTTCGTCTCTTTGATTTTAATTCAAATCACGTAAAATTTCGACCGGATTTACCGGTTGAAAATTTACAAAAGTAAACACTGTGTTTCATTCTGTTTTGAGAAATATCCTCCGCATTGCGCGTGTTCAATGAAAGGAGATTGTGCTGCGAGAATAATTTCATCGTATAAACGTGTATCGTCGTTTTATCGAACGAGATTTTCAAACTTTTGATGCCGAGTGTATCGTTTTGTCAATACAACACGAACTCACGCACGTGCGAATGCACCCAACACTCAGGTGCACCGAGCATGCATATAACTACGCATGTGCTATATATTCATAACATAGATATATATATATATATATATATGTATACAAAGTACATGTTGATGCTGTTGCGGCTTTGCTACGCTTTGGATTGCCCGACCGCGTTCCCCCGTTGTTGGACTAACACACGAGAGAGCACCACGCACAGTTATGCAAAGCGGAAACGAAACGTCATTGGCGAGAGATAGTCGGTTGGAAAGTGGCCCTACCCGAGCGCCACCCCGTACCGTCCCCGCCGCGCATTTGTATATTTTCGTTATATATACTACCTGAATCGACAACAGTTACTGTCACGATTCACCGCAGATGAGAATGACAGGTTTGCATCAGTTGCTCGAACAAGGAATTATCATCGTAATAATAATAATAATAATAATGATAATAATAATAGCAATAATGATAGTAATAATTTAGGAAGATATATCTATAGGAATTTTGAATTCAAATAAAACGAGTATTATTACATAAGCAGACATTTCATTTGTGTGTTTATCAAGTTTGTTTCATGGAATAAATATTAACTGAAATGACAAATTTGATCGTGTCGCGGAGATTATTCATAATGTTATTTGAATAAGTTTATTAACGATAATATATATTTGATAGTGAAATTTGTTTAAATTGATGTATTTTAGAATGAATAAATAATGAAGAAATGGGGGGGTGGGAATGAAATTTAGTAAAAAGTGTAATTATTCAAAGTTGAGGTGCAGGGAAGATAATGGTGGACAAAAAACGATACAAACTTTCATCTTTATTAGCTACCACGAGATCCTTTTGCCAGTATCTTGTATGCATGTCGTACCTTCTGGCGACTTTTCATGAATAAAGAAAGGCCGGGTGTCTGGTAGAAAAGAAAAGTCTTGGTCGTCACGGAGAGAACTTGCTCTCTTTGTTTAACTGCCTCGCTTTTTCGTTTCCTCTTGTCGTCGAAGGAAGAGAAAAACAAGGGCTCGTAGAGGAAAAGGAAAATTGAGGAAAAAAAAAGAAAGGAGAGAAGTTGCTGGCGTTGCTGTGGGTTACGAAACATCGGGCAACGACATATATTTGTAAAGTCGCAGCCATTTCAGAGCGAAGGAAAAGAAGTTAAAGAGAGTGCAAAGAGGGAGGAGAGTGAGGGGAGTCTGGAAAGAAAGAGGATAAAGCATTAAAACTGGTACGTCGAACGGAACAGGGAGTCGAAAGAGTGTTAGAAAAAGAAAGACAGAGAGAGAGAGAGAGATGAAAAAAGAAAAAGGGAGAGAAATATAGCACTGGGAAAATTAAGGCAGACGTTTTGAAAACTTAATTACCTGTGTAGGCTCTATTAATTAATTTTCCTCGATTTCCCGCTCCCGGCCTTTTTCCCGCGAGAGAAACGAACCAGTAGTAGAGCTCAACCATTCGCCATCCTGCCTCTACCTTCCTCATACTCTTTCTTCATCGGTGGTATAGCACCAAGTTCTCTTGCGTTCAAAGAGAGAGAGAGAGAGAGAGAGAGAGAGAGAGAGAGAGAGAGAAAGAGAGAGAGAGAGAGACATAAAAAGATCTATATGTATACATCAACGTATAAAAGAAGTTGAGAGGAAAGAGGGTTGTAGACGAGAGGAAAGCTCCACCACTCTGCTCAACAGTAGAGATGGTGTTGGTGCTAGAGAGGGTGGCGCATAATTCCCGTGGCATTATTCCTGGCACGTCTGCCACTAGGAACCTCCTATATATTTTCCAATCCCCTTTTCTCTGTGCCGACGACACCATACCACCTTCACAACCGCCATCACCATCACCACCACGTGGAACCTTTGTTCCTCATTTACTTTTTATCCTGCCCCCCTCCCCCCCTGCCTCCATCCTCCCTTGGCAGAAGCGACGAATCCAATCCTCCCCTTTACTACACTACTTTTTTCTTCTCCTTTTCTCTTCTTTCCTCTTCCTCTTCGTTCATCCAACCCTCGCATATTCTCTACTCCACGACTCTTATTCCACCTCTGCTTTTTTCATCCCCTTAACCTCCCCACCCTCCTCCCCCCTCTTTGCCCAGGCTCTTTTATGTCGTATATCTCTACACCCCTACGCATTCATATACATGGGAAATTTCATGCAAACTCCACCCCTCCAACCTTTCCCCATTCATCCATCATGGGCTTATAATTCTTAGGTATGAAGACAACCTTCATAATAGACTTAATTAATTTCTACTCTATCGCAATTATTGAACGAAGCCTTTTTCGGGTTATCAAAATTCGGGAGGCCATGCGCCCGATTACCGTTACCATAAATTGAATGCTGGATCAACAAAATTAAGTTTTCTTATTTATTTTGAAGCTTCAAAAGAAGTTTATTCGAGAAATACAAATATTCATTATATTATTTATTTGGTGGATCTCGCAGAATACATTTGGCTGACGTCTTCGACTTGGAAAAATTTCACCGAATATCACTTTTTTTTCGAGCACGATTTAAATTAGACGATCAATGAGTCTATTTTTGATTGATTTTGATTTTTGTTCGAGAATGCGCTTTTGTGACTAACCAATTGGACACAAAATTCCCTATGGACGGTGTATAGTTTATATACTTCCCGTACTTTCTCTCGGTTCGGAAGACTTTAAGCATCCTCCTCACTCCCGATTGCAGTACATGTACATAGTACACTTTCCTCCCTCTATATCTCAGGCTCTTTTCCATTATACATATACTCAGCCCCTCTTTCGTTTCGCTCTTCCCCGTTCCGCCCACGAGACTCTCTTGCGAAGCACTTGTTCGTCCCAGACCGGGGTGAATGTGTCTCGCTCCCTTGACTCTCAGCATCTCCCTCTCTGTCCTTCACTCTTTATTTCCACGTGGGGAAAACGAGAGGAATGGTAATAGCAGTGGTAGTAGCGCGGTAGAGTGCGAGGAGGAAGAGGAGGAGGAGGAAGGGACTTGTAGAAGAAGTGAAGAGACGAGAAATGGAAAAGAGGATGGGGTGTGAGAGAGAGAGGGAGAGAGAAAGGAAGAGAGAAAATGTATACACATATATATTGCTGACGTTGGTGGTGCACGTGAATCCACGAGTATGCCAGGACGCCCTCATCTTTTTCCACCCCCTAGTTCCATTCCACTCAAACTTCACCCTCCACACCGTTTCGCCTTCCACGTCCGACGGTCTTGCCCACCCCTCTCTCACTTTTTCTCTTCTGTTATATTTTCATCTCCCTTACACCTTTTCATTCTCTCTCCCTCTCTCACACGTAGCCGCACATTGTATATATCCCTTCATGTATATGTACTTTTCCAGCATCACCAACTTTTCAACCCTCATCCTTTTTGCCTCACTCTCATTTCCTCCATCTTTCTCCTCTCTCTCTCTCTCTCTCTCTCTCTCTCTCTCTCTCTCTCTCTCTCGCTTATTTACTCGCTTGCATGCTCTCACTATTTGGAATATATATCTCTCTCGCGACCCTTATTTCCCTAAAATCTCGAGGGATTTCGGAGAATCGTCCGTACTTTCCTACGGGGGAATATTATGAGATTGCGAGAAGTTTTCACTCCTCTCTTCCCCTCGACCCAAACCACTCTTAGAATTTCAGACTCTCGTTCCATCGTGCTGGATACTCCCTCGCTAACCCTCACTTATTCTATCTTTCTTATCCTCGTTTTTACTTCTTCCCTGCACCTTCCGTTTCCTTTTCCTTTTTTTTTTTCTTTTCATTTCGTTCCAACCCCTGGCTATTTCTTCTTATTCCTTTCTTCTCGTCGTATCCCTTTCTCACCCTCCACCGATCTCTTTTCTCATCGTCCCATCAAGCTTTTCTTTTTCACCCTCCCCCCCTACTCTCACTTTTCTCACCCCTCTCATATTTCTTTACTCGCGAGCTTGCAGAGCTTTCGCTCAATCCCTCCGGAAGCCAGAAGTGCGGCTGGGCTTGATCCACCCCTGGTTTATCACGACGATGCTCGCCTCGTTACCCCCGGAAGTCCAGATGTTGTTTTTATATCGATTTCTTTCCCGAACTACATTGTCTTTATCGAAGCTATCTATTCTCCCCTCACCCCTACACCCTTCTCACCAGCTATTTCATCCCTTTTCGCATTATCTCATATTTTTCCTTCCATCTCTCCACTCCGCATTCAATCTTCACGGATTTTAGCCAAGATACGGTTTATACAAATATATATGTATATTCAAATACATGATATTTATATAAGTAGATATATTTCTTTTGGCAAAGAGAAACGAAAGAACAATCTTACAAAATCTTCCCCACGTTTTGCTTCGATAACGAGGAAATTTGAGTGTTCTTTTACCGTGATAAATAATTAATAATCCAACGATGTAATTTCGCCAAATTTCGACCCAGTAACATCATCATTTGATTACATTAATAGAACACTGTTAATTGACAATCCACTCACAGCCCCGAGAGCAAAGTTCGTAATATTTGCCGGATAGATTATTGTGTTTTGATGTTTAATTGGACATCGATCTCATATTATTAACTTCATTAATAAATGTTTCCCAATTAATTACAATACACTTGGCCATTGGTTATTCCACTACAAATTCATCATGTTTTCTTTTTTTTTTTTAGTACGTATCAAATAATCATCATTAAATTGTTTCATTTGCGTATGAATTTCAGCATAAACAGATGTATTGAAATTTTACCGTCAATTAACGTAAACTCTACTTCATCATGTGTCATATTCGTTATTATCAATTAATAAAACTGTACAATTTTTAGAAGATAGTCAAATAAGGCTAAAACTAGTATTTGTTCAATTAGTCTGAAATTTTTTGCAGACTATCGCTGTGTGGTGATAACATGCGTACACAAATGTGTAAAAGCGACCTTTTCTCTGCACAGGTATACCGTTAACTAAGCTGGCGTTAATACAGCACAGAGAAACTCTGGGTATTAATACTGTTCTGTGCACTCTGGAATAGTGGTAATACTGGGCGTACAGGACTAACGCTCGTTGGAATCCCGACAAGCTCGCAAAGTCCAAAACTCTCTACATACATAAATGTAAATATCTATGTATAAATATCTATGTATGTACATAGAGAAATGGTGTGAATGTGCTGTCTCTCTCTCTCTCTTTCGCCAGCGTGCCCTTGCCCGAGAGTCCTTCTCACTCACTCTCTCCTCTTCTACAATTTTACTTCTCTCCTCCTCCCTCACTCCGATGCGCACCTCAATCTGTATAACAGGGAAGCACGAAGCGTAGATCTCGACAACCCCATACCACACTCCAACCTTCACTCTCTCCCTCTCTCTCTCCCTTTCTCTCCCTCTCTGGCTCGACTCACCGCGCGCGCTGAAACTTTCAGTAATTACTGTAATTAGTCCAATTAACGGACTCGCTCGAGCGGCTCCTCACCCCTTCGCACAGCCGCGAGCGGCTATATAAACCCCGAAGGCAACCGAGACACCCCTCCCCAAGACCATCGAACGAGAGCACGAATCCTCTCCACGTACCAGACCACTCCGTATACATGTATATATATTTATATATATAAATATACATGGATAAATACGCACCAACACAACCACCTCCGTGTATACACATTTAAATATATATATGTGTGTGTTTATAGAGCTCTCCAGCAAAACCCCAATCCCTTTTACCCCCTTGCGAATCAAAACTATATATAGATACATATATAAATGGTATATGTATGGAGTATGTACTTCTCTCTGGCTCGTTGCCCACAGCATCGCCAACTGTAGCGAGTGTGCAACGTGGTTGGTATACAACCCTTTCTACTACCGGCTACGAGCACGAGGCCGAGGGGTTAAGACCATTTCGAATCTCACCCCCTCCTCCTCCTCCACCTCTTCATCCTTTCCAACTTCCTCATTCACCCTTTTTCCACACTCACTATTTTATCAGACTGAAATTTCTCTTTATATACGTTGATTTTTATGGATGTATGCGTCGAGAGAAAAAAACAGACAGTGAACGCTCAACGCGAAACTCGGGACAAAAGTACGAGGCCCTTATCCAACCGTAGTTGCGAAAGGGAAGAGGTGTGCGGTGTGCATAAAGGTGTCGGATTGAGGAGATACTCGGTACGAGCATTTCCACCATCTACTTCCTACTGTACTCACTCACACTTGGCATAACGAGAGAGCACTGCCTCCAGACTTACGGTTTATGTATATATATATATATATACATACATTGTCTATGGTACGTTCATGTATGAATTTGGATTTGTATATGAGGACTTCTGTCTCCAAAATATTGATTCACTCAAAATATGAAGACATTTAGAAAACTCTTTGTTTTTATTATTCGATCGTTCATTTATTTATTTCTATTGGAACCCATTTTGAAAATCCACAACAAGGACCCAAGTCAACAAATTCATAATTAAGCCAAATTTTTCAGTTCGGATATTCCATTGTTAAAATACTTATAGATTCCTGTTTGAAAATCCCTCATCGTAAAACGTGCTGTCATTAAACGTGAATCTTCAATTGAATGGACTAATTATAAACTGAATTAAAAGCAGTTTAAATGTGGAATGGACCATAGCAGGGTTAGTAGAAACGTATATACACTCGTTGGAACGTATTCACTTCCAACTTCGAGTGCTCGGCCATTATTACATTGGGGCATGTGAGTTTGTTGGCTTTCCGCAAATGCCCTTACGTTAATATTACAAACGTGTATGTAAAATAGACGAAGTTTAGGTAGACGGAGGAACGTCTATATCGTGGAGTCTCCTTATAATGTATTTTGCATGGAACGTATAGTTTTCCGTGCATATTATACATACAAACGTGGACGTAGGTATATACATATATATATACAGATAATATACAAATGTATACGAATAAACCCGAACCACTGGAATTACGTAGGGGTTGGTGAGAAAGTACGCGCAGAACGAGAGGGTGAAAGATAGATATAGATGAAGTCGCGGATAGTTTAGTCAGGGTTGCTATTAACACCTTACTCTCTCTCTCTCTCTCTTTCTCTCTTTCGTTCGTCAAGGGTTCGTGCTCGAGCGGTAGAAAGCACGAGAAAGGGAAGAGAAGTGCGCGGTGTACTTCAAACAAATTAAGCGCCGTCCTAATTGCGTTACAGAGCGACACGAAAGGGAGAAAGAGAGTGAGTCCGACGTTACCTGACCCCTCGCCACTTCGCGCCAATCTTTCCACGACGCCGTTTCTCTCAACTCTACAATGGAGAAACAACCAGTTTTGAATATTTATATACATTTATGTATGTTTCTATATCGGTTTTAAAATTCACATCGAAGCCCAGGTTGAGTAAATAGTCAACTGATGTAAATATACAGAAAATGAATTCACTTGAATTATTTATGCGACAAAGTCATCGTGGCTTCTCAATTGGAAGAAAAATATCTCAGTAATTGTTGTAAAACAATGAAAACAATACTTCTTTTCAAACTTTTAGTCGTTTCCAACAGTTTGCAACATTAAACGTCAACCAAATATGATTTTATCAAACATAATTCTCTTCGTTATTAAAAACCGAGAGAACGATGTATAATGAACCCTTTTTATCGGATTGAAGGAATGTTTTATGTTTTATGTCAATCTAAATATAACAATAAACATCAATTGACCATGAAACTGTTAATAAACCATATCAGTCATGCCCGATAAGTGGAAATACAAAATATTCTTTGACTCCTCGAACGACGAAAGACAAACGAGATGCATGATGGAAAAAATGGAGGACAAAAAAGTACCAAATCGTTGATGAATTGATAGGGTCTTTTCAAAGTGAGGAGCTCGCGCTATATCTTTGCTTATGGTGACCAATGGTAGTCTGTGAACGTTTTGGCTTCGTCTCCATATACATATATATTTGTAGTTAGGAAAGAGAAAGAACAGGAGGGATGGTTTCGCGCTCTCCTCCTGAATGAGTACCGTCGGACAGCAGCGTATCAATCGCCCGAGAGAGGCCCATATCCGGCAAGGGGTGTCTCTGTATCGCCGCAAGCGATGGTTAATGGAATCGGAGCTGACGAGGTGGTTTACGGCAGCATTCACACGAGAATAATTTCCGTAGTTGGACGAGAACAGAGCGAACGGACACGTGTACATTTATATACAGTATATACATATATATTTACGTATAGAAGTGCGAAGTTAGCTCACTTTACAATTGCTTAGTCGATGGCTAAAGTCCAATGACCAGCGACGATGTAGAAGCATTGCCAAATGTCAATCGATTCTCAACATTTCTCTTCACTCATTCCACACTTGGATTATAACTCAATTTTATAAAATACTGTAGGTAATTTAGAATATTTTAATCTAAGAGAAACTCCCTTACAAGAAACAAAACCTGCTCCATCGTAACTTAAGGCAGCATTTATATCGTTTCAATTTCTCTGCACCTTAAAATTAAATATTGTACTTTCTTCTGGTTTTTTATCAAAAGAAATTTTGGCCGAGTTCCTATAATTGTTGTTGTCTTTGATGTTTACGATGATTGAAACTCCATGGTTGTTGAACATTATCTCGCAGTTATTTTTTATCCCATTTCCTGTAATGTATCGTAAGTTTTTTGAATATTTATTCTCTATGTTTCTTCATGTGACGTGGGTTTATAATTTTTGTAGAAATCTCTTAGCCCTTTCAGTCTTGGAAAACAAAATGGCGATTGATGGAGGCATCTGATATTCCAACTTTTGTTTCGGAATTGTTCTTCACCCTCGATTCCTTTCAAAGCAGACATTTTTATATTCGCCAAAAAAGAAAAATACAGGGGTATACACATATTCGTATAAGTATTAGTGTGGAATTTATATATTTTATGCATCGCATTCTCTCGATCGTTCTTTTCGAGGCGCTTTCTCACTCTCGCGTCTCATTTCAAATTCCCCGAATACGTGAGCTGCCTCTCTCGCATTTTTTTTCTCTTCTCTCTCTCTTTCTCGGGGCCCACGCGGTGTAAGAAATCCGCTAGACTCGTATATTTTAATCAGGACCCACGTTCGTCGCTTCTCACAAACGTTTCCTATATATATACATATATACTTTTATTTCTTTGCTTTTTAGAACATTTCTCTCGCTTCTTCCATCTCTTACCAGCGTAATCTGCCCGGGCTCTTTCTTCCTTCCTCTTCTTCTCGTATTTCGCGCTCTCTGGACAGACTGACGATCTTTATTCCTCTCTCGCTGTAACGACCATTTGAAACACGTGCGAGCGACAGAGATTCGTAAAGAATGAAATAAAGGCAGAAGAGAGTACGAAGAAAGAAATAGAGAAAAGAGGATAAAGATGAAGAGAGAGAGAGAGAGAGAGAGAGAGAGGGAAGTAGAGTTATACGACAAGCCCAGGGTCGAATGAAAAGAGCTGAATAACTCTTGGATAAAAGCAGAATAAATCTTTTTATTATCCCTTCTTTCGTTTCCTCCCTCATTCTCCTTCTCGTCATTCACCCTCTATATCGCGCGACTCGTCGCTAAAGTCCTCTTTCCTCCTTATGTAACGGACCTTTCGTTCTTCCTCTCCCGCCCTTTCTCTCTTCTTTTTTTTCTCATGCTCTGGCTTCTTCCTCAATCCAGAAAAAGCATCTAACAGCAGCAGTACGTTTTCCCTTGTAGCTATTTCATTCTGAGACCCGAAATCCACCCCTAATCTTCCTCTCATCTTTCCACTGTCTCTCCCGCCCTTTTTTCTCCACTTTTTTCCACAAGCCGGAGTATATGTTTGTACATTTTTTACAACCGTCAAAATAATTCTGACCTACGACCCAAAATATTTCATTGCCACTGAAGCAAATTCTACATTCGTAATGTATAAATTATTCTTTATCACATCTGAAGAATCCATATCTCGTTATATTTATTAATATTCCCTCAACGTTAAGGTATTAGTCGTACCGCAATTTATTTAATTGCGCATAACCATCCCCTTCGAGACGCCTGTTATTGCTTTTATTATTACTATACCATTATTATTATTTTTATTATTATTTTCTGCATCACTCATTAAAATTAATACGTCGAAAAAGGATCTCACTCCGTTCGTCCCAAGTCCCGAAGGTATATATCCCGATGATTGCAAATTGCTCATGCCTCTTACCGCGATAAGAGCCACCGAAGCATATACGCAGGAAACGAGGGAGAGCTCCGTTCTTTTCTTTCCCTCAGGGGCTCATCGGGAGAGAAAGTGAGAAAGAGAGACAAAGGGTGGAGAGAAAAAGAAAAATAAACGAGAGCGAGAGAGCACTTTTAAACCCTTCGAGAATCTAAAGGATTAAGGGGAAAGGAGAAACGTCGCTATAACGCTGTTAGAGTGAGCCATTAAGAATCGTGGAGACGGAGAATAACGAATGAAATATATTTATACGTATAAAGCCGATGACTTGCATCCGGATTTTTTTAACACCCTCGCATATCTGTTCGCCGTTACGAGCTGGGGCGAGTATAATAATGCAAAATGAAAAAAAGATGCAGAAATAATAAAAAGGTTAAAATATATACGCCTAAGGAACGAATGGGCCAAAGAAGGAGGTCGTTCGAAAAAGAGAACGTAAGCGAGGAAGGAAGTGTTTATATATGTATATACATCGAGGTGGAATATCCCATTAAAAATGAGCACCGAATTAGGGATCCTTAAGGGATCCCGCAGAAGCACGAAAAAAGACCGGTGGAGTCCTCTTTCGCGGAGGTGCTGGCGAAAAACCACGAGAAGTATTAGCGGCCTCTCCTTCGTGTTTCTCGCCCAAGTCAACCTGATCTTTTATATAAATATATATATATTCGTTTACTATTTATATATATACATACAAACCAACCCTATTCGGTAATGACCGAGCGAGATAACGCGGACCACGTTTCATTTAGCAAATTGGCAATAAATGACCATAGCCATTCGCTCGAATTCTCCATAAAAGTATTTCTTCCTCTCGTCTCATTCCATTCTCCTCATCATCTCACTTGCACCCTTATTTAGCTCACTTCCAAAATCCCCTCCGTTAATCCTCTATAGTACTTTTGTTATTTGCCATTTCTATTCTATATACAACGTGTCCTGCTTCTTCGTCCTTACTGCGTACCAAAGTCACTTTACTCCCTTCAACCTCTTTCTAAACTTTATTTCATCCCCGTCATTCCTATTCTCCCAGAAAAGATATTTTCGCCCGATCCTCTCCTTCTAACTCGACTGCGCCTTTCAGATCCAGCGAATCAAGTTTTTCCAACCCACTGTGTGTTACTACGTCCGTGTAAACGATGTCAGGCTTATCGGGGTCGGATTAACGCCGACGATATTGCTATTTTATCGATATTGCTCTGCCTCTGATTCCCATTGTGATTGGCATCTGCACAAAACTTTCAGTGGATAACAATTATGTGCTAGTCAACAGCCAACCCCCTTAGATCCAGAACTCCCTTTTTTCCCACCCTAAGAACATGACGCCAATCAATTAGGATTTTCTGATCAAATCTCATCATCTCTGTGGTCTAGTAACAGGTGATGAAAGTTTATGGAAATGAATTTCAAGATCCACTTTCGTACATATGACTAGAAGAATTTTTTCACCCCTTAAAATTAAATCATGTATCGAAATTGTATGAATAAACAAAATTTGATACAAAAACACACATTGTTTTCTGTGCTATATACGAATTCCCCTGATTTGGAGTTTGCCTTGGAGGCATCCTCTGATATACATGCTTCGAGTGTGTGTATGCTTTCACGCCCGAGAGGGTGCGCACCGAATTTCCGTAATGTTTCTACAGCGAGTTGGGTAAACCTTACGACACAGTACGTGATGCGTACGTATATAAATACAAGTGTATATAGATATATACGTGTCTGTTTGTACGTCGAGTGTTAGATCGTATAGCGAAGACGCGATCGTCAAACCCGAAGACCATAAACGTAAATAAGGGTTGTTAGGATGGAGAGAAATTCAAAGGGAGAGAGTGTGAGGGAGATAAAGAGTGACAGAAACAGGATAATCTTGTGCACAGCCTCCGGCAATGCCTTAGGGTGAGATTTCGACGCGACAGTAGGCTTCATGGCAACGAGAACTTACAATCAAGAGACCCAAACATTTTGCACTCCCTGGTTATATACTTGCTATACTAAACTGATACACATACGTAGACATTTATATAGATGTATACGACGGTTTGTACATATACACAATGTAAATGATTCAAAAGGCATGGATGAGAAGACTGAGTAAATGAGTTTAGGTAGTCTCAATATCGTTGTTCTTCGCCTCCGGCTCATTAAAATGAAAAATGATGAAGCTACAAAATGCTCTTAACCTATTGTAATGGCATTATTATTGGTCATCATTATTATTGTTCGTAAAAGTGTAATACGGCAGAATGTTTTCAGAATTTCATCATTTCCAAAATTTCGAAACCATTCAATTACACGCCAATTCATCTAATAGTTAATCATTTCAATCAATTCAATGATAACTTATTGGCATGTTTTTATGGGATTGTCCAGTGAAACCACATTGTCAAGTGCTTGAGTTTTGATAGAATTGGAAATGTTTGGTTGGAAATGCTTGTACATAAAACATCAAGAATGTAAGGATGTTTATGGGCACCTACACATGAAGATAATGTCAGAAAAGCTAGGTTGCTTATTCGTATAACACGGTATTATTGGAGGAGTCTGAGAGATCGGGGCGGAGTGGAGAGGGAGTGCGCTACCTCGTCAACTTGAGCGTCGACGAGAGAAAGCGTTGCTTCATTATTAATATCGCCGAGCCTCGCACTCTCGTTGCTCTCTCGTGCAGTGAGTGAGGGCGAGAGGGGTGTAAGGGGGTGGGTTTGAAGAGAGTGCCTCTTCTGTGTCGCATGAAGCTTCGGATATGAGGGCGCTGCTGCGTAACTTCATATATACACAGACGAGAGGATTTGAAAGTACGAAAGCTCCCACTTCTTGCAAATGAGTACGATGAGAGGGCGCCACGTACGAGTGTCAAACTAATATACATAGATATGTGGAGCAACGGGGGGTTTTGAGAGGGTGGGTACAGAGGAGGTTGAAACTCCGAGGTGACGGAGCGAGCTTTAGGTCTCTCACTCCTTCTATATCTCACACGTACTTCCGCCTTGTATTTCGTAACACCATATCTACTTTCAGTCTCAACCGCAAATCCGTTCTAGATCGTCTTCCACACGACAGACAGTTAAAAGTGCTACCAACCCCCATAATGTATCGTTCCAACACCCAATAAATTAACACCTGCCTTCATACGAAGGTATAAATATTTATTAACCTCGATATTAATTGAGTATATTCATGTGTGCAATTGTCAAAGAATCTAGCATTGCAAAACATGTGGATTTGTGGCAATTATCACAGCGATACATTAATTTCACTTTCCATATTTTATCGGTTTCTGATTGATTTATTTTTTATCGTTCCTCCAGATGCTCTGACAGGTTTTCATGAAAATTCCAAAATGTCAAGTCACTCTTTCTTAATGTACTCCGCGCAACTATATCGCATTTGCACGAGCCGAAGGAAACTGTGGAAAACCACCCTCCGCTCGGCAGCGGTTAATACGCAAGTCTTAATACGTGGCTAAGCGGTTACCCAACCAAGTATTGACCTCGTTCGAAGCTGCTTGACTTTAGTGTTCTCCGAAGGCACGCACCAACTGCACAGCGATCGCAAATGATTTTTTTTCCTTTCAATTATTCATATTCGGAGTAATAAATCCATTAATTACAATGTTCAACAAATTGCCTTCAAGTTTTATACTTTCGTTGCTATTTTGCGTTCTACTGAAACGTTTCTAGAAAATCGAATTTTCATACTTTATTTTTCATTTCCATTTTGTGATCTTACAAGCAATTTATTTCCATGTTGTCACAATTTTCGATTACGCGTTACGTCGATAACGCATACGTAATTTAATTTATTTAATTAATGGACAATTATGGTAACAAAGTATTGGTAATTTGAAGTCAAAGGACGAACGGCTTTCTCTAATTAAAACGCAACTTCACTGTAGGACACGATGAATATCCTGAATCCAATAATCAATCTTGTTCATTAAAAGACTCATTTGCTGCGGGGAAGCGTATAAAGAAATATGACTCGCAAATTTGCAGTAGTAAATACTATGAAAAAGAGATAAAGAGAGTGTTGGGAGGAGAGGGAGGGAAGGAGGGAAGGTATAGGACTGGAAGATCAAAGGATTCTGGTACAAGCGTATACACGTAGTTGTTTATGTATACGGAAGTACTGTGGAGAACGAAAGTCAACGGTATTTTACGTTTTCCCATAACAGCAAAGTAAGCGAACAGAGAGAGTGAGAGAGAAAGAGAGAGAGAGAGAGAGAGAGAGAGAGAGAGAGGAAAAGAGAGAAAGCGAAAGAAAGACATGAAACGGAAAACAGAGGAAGAAAAGTGTGTGAGGAGGGGGTGGAGTCAGGTGAGGTGAGAGCTTTGGGAAAATGGGAAGAGAAAACGTGTGGTTTGCGAAACACGTAGTGAGGGATGTTGAGAGAGGGTTCCGTCGAACGGAAAATGTATGTCGGGTGGTGGGTGGTTGAGTTTTGCTTTGAGGGGATTGCAGAAGGTGGAGGGGGTGATATAACGGAATAGTGCGGTAACGAGGAAAAGGGATTGTGAAACGTTCTTTCTCTTAGCAACGAGTATAAAAATGTGGTAGTACTGTTGAAAACACGGCAGTGGTAGAAATGAAACGACCTGGAGATTGAGAGTGGAGAAGAAAGAGCAGAGAGAGAGAGAGAGAGAGAGAGAGAGGGGGGAAAAAAGATGTATACATGCGGTTAGATATTAGTTGTAGTTGTATGTGGGGCTTGGAAAAGAACGTTCTATACTTTATTTAAGGTAGGAGGTGTATATAGTGCGGTAAAGAAAGAAAGTACGAGAAAAATAGAGGAAGAAGAAAAAACGAGAAAGTTAGGAAAGTAGAGTGATAAAAGGAATGAGGCAAAATGGAACGACCCTACGTGAAAGACAGAGAAATTAGGAGGAGTCAAACGAGGAACGAGTCTATGTATATATAAAGACATATATGTATATAGGTGTACATATAGTTGGCAAAGAGTCAGAGGGTTTCCGGTGGCAGAGGGTGAACCGCGACGTGGTGAGACGTCTATGGAGCCGCCATTATACTCCTCTAGCGGGTGAGACTGTTGCTGTGCTTTTGCCGCTTCTCCGTGTGCTTTCCTGACAATTCTCTCTTACGAAATACACTCACATACACTTTTGCCTTCTCCAACATCAAAAACGGAAACCATTTCTTCTTAATGCATATCTATATGCACAGTATCTACCACTCGAAGTTAAAAAGGATCGAATTCAAGACTCCAAACTATCCCAGTTACGCCCTTTTGGTCCTTAATTCCATGGAGATATGTATAGTTTTATAGAGCTACACGTTATACTATCAAACCACACGACCACGTCCTTTTGCCACTGTCACCCACGCTTGGTTGCGCACGTGTGGTGTACACTACTGCTTCTATTACTCCTGCGGTATAGGAGTGGCAGTTCCGCTATCCCAGAAACACCGAGTGTTCAACGGCGCGTTTCCTACTACCAACCCTCTCACCGAATATATATCCTCTTTCTCTTCCCTTTCTTTCTTCAACTTTTTGTTACTCTCCAATTTCTCTTTACCTCTTTCATTCTCCTTCTCCCTTGTACTTTTACTCTCCTCTCTGCTACATAACCCAACCATACCTTCTGCCCCTTCCGAACAAACCAACGCCCCGTAAAGCACAAAAGTTCCCGCAAAGCTTGTACCGCCACTCGCTACTCTCTCCTCTCTTCCCTCTCTTTCTTTTTATTGAGCTTAAGCTTTCTACATCCAGAACAATCCCGACAGCCTAAAACATACATCCTCAAAACCTGACACAGTCGAAATTCCCACAATTCAACACATCGCTTTTTTCTGTTTCAATTTTGCATCAAACTTATCACTTTTTTCTTTTCTTCAACAAAATTTTGGATAATTATGTCGATATTATTTTTTATTTTGAAATCGACTCGATCAAGAGACGCGGTAACGGCTTAGTCCACGTAATAATATTCAAAGTATTTTTTCACATAAAAGCTCATATTCGATACAATAACATATAAGAGGACGCCCGAGCGATCGAGGCTGGCTTTGTTTTTGATTATTAGCATCGATGAGCTACAATACCATGGCCTTTAGTTATTCAATAATAATATTACGTGACTGGAGTCTAGAGCCATTTCGGGGATTTCAATCAAAACAAACGTGTGACTGCGGTGTAGAGGCAAGCGCGTAGTATCGCAGTCGTAGCAAGAGGTAGGAGAAACGGCCCGCAGGTGAGCGGGGAGAGCGCTCTGTGGGGAGAATCAATCCGATTCATTCTCCCCCACTCGCGGGCCCGCGTGTTTTCGCTGTCCCCACCAGTGGCTCTCCCCGTCGTCGCCTCGGTCGACCGTCTCGAGTGAGGGCCCGGCTGCGCCGTAGTTGTATCGAGGCGACAGCGCGGAGAGCCACTGGTGGGGACAGCGAAAACACGCGGATCGCAGCGAGCGCGCGGCCCGCCGAACCACCCTTACCACGCGTAATCAATAATAAATAATGAAGGTAATAAAATTGATGATTAATTAAAAATAATCGATAATAATATTAATGATAGTTAATAATATTACATTGCTTCTTATTAATATGAATAATATTAATAAGTAAACAACAAAATTAATCATAATTATTAATACGATTTATTCCATAAAGGCGTCGAGACACAAGTGTTTTCACGTACGGAAAACCTGTCCTCGTGTGAGGCGGTCGGCAGAGGGACCCACAGCGAACCCAGCGAGTGCACAGGGCCCGCCAAACCACGAATTAATAATGAACAATCAAGGTAAGAAAACAAATACGCTATAAAATTAATCAAAATTATACATACGTTTATTGAATAAATGGACAGAATATCAATAATAAAAAACAATATTAATAACATTAATGAAAGGAACACTACAAAATTAGTCAGAATTGTAAATGCCATTTATTCCATAAACGTCGAGACACAAGCGTGTTTTCACAAAGGGTTCGTATTATCTGGAAAATCGACTCAATTTAACGTTTTCTCGTACGCGTCGTGATCATAATTTAATTAGAAACTCGGGCGTTTATGTTGTACGTTATTTATACGTATAAGAACGAGTTTCGCGAAGAGACCTTGAAATAGAATCAAGTATATTTCACATGAAATACAAATCACTGTTTAACCAAAGTCCAAAATAATCGATTTATGGTGTAAACAAGTAACATTTTTATGTCTGCCGTTGTGAGGAAGTTGGAAACACAAATTGACGTTCCGAAAAATCGTAAATTTATCCGTAGTGCTTGCATCTATGTGCATTTTTTCTTTTTTAATTTTTTTTTTTATGGAGAACGCATATACAAAGACATTGCAGTCAGATTTACAGTGAAAGACCACGAAAAGATAGATCTCGTGATAGGATCGGCGAACAGCATAAAAGAGTAAATATATACGAGCTTATCTATATGTATAAAAAAATATATGACACAACAGTAAGCTCGCTTGGATGAACATGAAGTCGGAAGCAGAATCCGTGAATATAGAAAATCTGTATACACTCCGCGATACCGTGAATGTAAAAGTGGATTGCAGCTATGTGCTTCGAATATCTTTTTCCATTGGCGAAAAGGGATGAAGGTCGATGCACATCCCTTTTCATTCGATGAAGCTTTCTATACAAATTCATATTTTTTTTCCATCACATGCATTTCCGTAAGAAATTCGACTCACTCCATGTAAAATAATTCATCAAAATAACATTCGTTACTACCCTTTGTTTTCGTTCGTTACTACCCTTCCATTTGTTTCGATTTTATATACCTACAGGGATTTAAAAATGTAATTTTTCAAAAAGATTTTCATTTCACCGAGTAACCTTTTGTAAATCATGTCTAAAAACTACCGGTGTTCCATTATGTATTGGAGCTGCATGTGAAAAAAAATCACATCTATTTAACAGATGCTTAAACATCAAAGTAATATTTTCTTTAAAATCGTGATTTTAAATACGGTAATCATTCCACCGGGGAAACTGAACAACTGATTTTTATGAAAATCTGTTCGAAGGATGTTTACACTATTGTCTAGTCTTTCTTACCCCCGTGTATATATTTAAACAGCACGCCAGGCTTTATAAAAAGGGAAAAAAGAAATTAAATTTTGCGAAAAAACTCAACTTTACGATTCAAAACTCTGCCATTGTGCAAAAAATGCATAAAAATATTATTTTAATAGTATTTTTTTACTTTCATTAACGGTAGTGTGTCTTTGCACACGAACAAAAATTGATTTGCATCGATACTTTATAAGCACCTTAATTACAGGCAATATTCGTGAATTATTATCATTATTTAATGATGATTATTCTGTTGACGTTGTCGTAAACGATATGTGCGATTGAAAAAAAAATTAGGTCAAATATTTATACTGGAGATGAACTGTTAGGGTCTAAATTGGCAGGAATGAGATGCAGGGCTCGAAGGCTGTGTCATTGATTGATTTGACGTGGAGAACCTCATGTATATGAACATAAGATTTATATATTCAAATATATGTGTGCACGCATGTCTATCGGACTTTGAAATGTATGAATATATCTATAGAATCTATAAATCGAAACGACGAGGCTGGAATCTGCAGCATCTCTGGCATCCCTGGCCTCTGGCGTTTGTCGAGATCGCGACGGTAACTCTTTCGAAGCGTACATCCAGTGTGTAATACACTGCGAACGGCGAACGTATATAATAGATAAAAAAAAAGGGTTGGTAACACGAGACCAGAAGAGACTGCGGCAAGTTCGTATAGAAAAAAGACGTGTGAGAATAGGGAAACGAGAGAAAGAGGAAGATGAAGAAAAAAAAGAGAAAAAAGTGCAGTGCACCGCGAAATTATCATGCATCGGTGTACGCGGCTTGAAAAGCTCTTTTCCACTTGCGGTAGAGCTTTTTTGCTCCTTTTGATCCCGCAATGAGAGAGTTAGAGAAAGAGATGTAGAGAGAAAGAACGATGAAAAAAGAGTCGATAGGAAAGCGAGGTCGGAAGCTAAAGCAGCGAGATTTCTGTGTCGCTCGGGGATGAGAATTTGGCGTATGTTATATCCGAAAAGAGAGGGTTGAATCTGGCGAAATCTCTCTCTGTACATGCTTGGAAGCCTCGGCACCGGGTTATATACGGGAGTTAGTAATGAAAAAAGGGAGAGGTGAAAAAGAAGAGCAAAAGAGAAGAGAGAAAGAGAGGGAAAGAGACTGAGGAGTGCGAATGAAAGGGAAAATATGTTGAGAGAGTAAAGCGAATGATTCTTTGGCGTGTGAGCATCAGAGAAAAACGGGCGTTGAAAGAGTTCTCTGACGAGAAAGCAAGAGAAGTAGAAAGAAAATATATATCTACAGTTTGCGGAGGGAAGAAAAAGAGGCCGCGAGTCGGTGTCAAAGAAAACGCGAATGACGTGACGTGAAAAAAGGAAAAAAAAAACAGGGAGAACGTAAAAATAAAAAAGAGGGAAGGATTTAAATATCGCGAAAAGAAAGGTGGCGAACCGTAAAATTGTCGAAAGTTAACGAACCCTCTCTTTTTCTCACTACCCTCCATCTCGAACCTCTCGCGTTTCTCTTTACGACTTCCTTTCTCCTTATTCAGTCTTCTCACCCTCTTCCCTCACCCCGCACCCTATTTCTCCCTTCTTTTCTTTATTTGCTCGAAAGCTCGAGTCTATTCTCAACACTGCGATGCTTATATACGCCGTCAACCCCGCGTATTGCTTCGAAAATGCAAAAGCCTTTTGCAGTCACAGCCGCACGTGTGTGCTCTTTTTTTACCACCACACGCAAAATTCTAGCAGATGAATGTACCTCGAGGCACCGAAACACAAAAAACATACATAAGCTTCACACCCACACTGGTACAAACGCATTTTTATTAATCATCACAGTCTCTGCATTCCAGCCAGACTTCTATATTCATTTTTTCATCAACAAAAGCCTGACGAGTAATTAAGGCTCAATTATTTTATAGCCACAGGCCACGTGTCTACGTATCGCATTGACAGAAATATTTAATTATTATCTCGTAAGCCAGGGGTCCGATGTTTCAGTTCATTATATTTTGGTTTTGTAAAAATGACTTTCGTTTGCTTTTCCTTGAAAGAATCATGGGAATATGGAAATCATGAAGAAATGTCATTGAACAAATTTCAGTGAATTCCTCACGCGGACGAATGAACGACTCATTATTTTCGAACTTTTTGGAGATTTTTCAAACTCATGACAATTTTTTCAATGTCACCTTACTTTCTGATGTCGTGGTAATTCTGTTAATGAATTTTATCGGAAAAATGAATTTAATAATGGTTCCCATGTGCTCATAAATATGCAATATATTTTTTCATCATCGTATTCTCTGAGCTAATACCGAGTAACAACAACGAAAAAAAAAGTAGAACGAGAAAAGAAAATATTGCGAAGAAAGTAAAACAGTATAAAAAGCATAAATAGACGGGAATAAAGTTGTGTATATAGAGAAGAAAAAAGTGAGAAGGTAAACCCGTAACTGACGTTGACGCACGCGAGGGAACGTCTCTTGAACGACGGGACGTAAAAGCTCCGGTTACGAGGCACTCCCTCGATGCGTTTTCGTAAACACTCCTCCAGGGTGGTAGCTCGCCATCTAGCGGTAAGGAAAATAATGCGCTTGAGCATAAATATACGAGAGTGAAACTGCCGAGTTGCGATATATACGACACTCTGTGAACCTTATGTCGAGCTCGTCTCGAGACCGCGGCACTTTACGCTCTCTCATCTTTCTGAGAAAGTGATAACAGCCTCCTGCTGCCGTCAGCAGGACATTTTGCTGTGAAACGTAAACGTCAAGCACATAAAATACATATATGTATAAATGTATAACGGAAGCCAACGCGAAATGGGAAAAGAGGGTAAAATGAGACAGTGCTTTGAAAAAAAAAAAAAAAAAACTAAATTATTTCAGTCACTTAAGAAGGTACGAGTGGTTCCTCGTGTTCGGGAGAAAGAGAGAGAGAGAGTTTAAATAAAAAAATGCCTCTGGTTATTCTGAAAAGGGTCAAATATCCACATTTCTTTTATCGTTTCTAATATCGACAATGTAAATAATTGTTTTTAACGTGGATCCGTCGAGAATGCGTCACTGACTTATTTTCTTTACGCGAGAAGTGGTTCATTTTGCCCTCATGGTCTTGTTTCCATTTTGTGCGTGTATACACGTTTGAGGGTATAAAAAAAGGATTTAAAGAAAGATGAGAGAAACGCGTAACTGGAATAACCAGTGAAACAAGAACTGTTCACGGGGTAAAGTTCCGTTCCGTCGTTGCAAAGTGAGAGAGAATTAAATTCGTTGAGAAATAAAATGAGATAAAAAAGAGGGTATGAAGAATCCGGTTATCGTGGAAGAGCTTCGTCACTTGCTGATAATATTCTCGCAGTTGAAAAGATAATATTGTTATTGCCATACTAATAACCTAATTGGGCCCCTTCCGCGATAGAGGAATTCCTTAACCCTATAATAATGAACAAGTGGTTTAACGAGCCTACTTAAACTTTCAAATGTATATACCCTGCCTCGAGATTCTTGGTCCGCCTTGAGAGTTGCTTTTAAAGATAAGGAACAGAGTGTTATTGGCGCGAGGAAGAAAAAATAAGACTCAAATTTTTGCATTAACCGAAAACGTTGGAAATTTCGCATTCAGAATTCTTAGTGATAAACGTTTTTTTTTTCTTTCCCAACGGCTTTAATTTATACGATTTCCAATATTTTCATTGAATTCGCGAATGCTTTGTCATTAATTCTAACGACGAATCGTAATCATAATTTTTCCTGTGTAATAAATTTATTATTAATTGGCCAGACCGACATTTCTGAGAATACTTTTTCATTGCAATTGGTCAATAATACGTTTCTTTTCATCAGCATATTTCGAGTAAATTAATGAAGAATATCGACGCGATAACGAGTTTTAAAAATTGCAATGCGCCGAGCCGGACTGTGAAAGTTCGATTGAAAAAAAATGAAGAATTCTTTAGAACAGTTTAGCAGTATTTTCTGGATGAATTCAACGAATTCAGTTGATTAAGTATGCTACCAATTTCATGGAATTATACCGAGTCCGATAATTTTTCTTTCTCATTAGCGCACGTTCGTGTAATAAAAATGAACATTTCCTCTTCGCAATTATCGTTTCGACCAAATAACATTTTCGTGAAAATCATGCGGTTAAATACATGACGTTTTATCTCGTACAGGAAATGTTCACTTTTGAAAAACGATTATTTGCGAAGTGTAGTAAGCAGCCAATCGCATAGAGAATCGGAAGAGCAAAAGTACAATTACAAAGCTAGAGGATACTTCGAAGGTTATATTAACCGTAGTATAATAATGGACGTTGAAAGCTTCCGGTTCTGGGAAAGACGTAATATAAACCGTCCAATATTGACGTGAGTTAAACTCTCGAATAATCGAGCGTTGCATCAGACATTGTAACATAAATTATCCCTCGAACCACCGATGCTATCCTCATTTTCATGTACATACATAACGAAACTTTTGCCTTCGTCGCTATACAATTATTCTCCATTGACTTCAGTATAGATCCATTTTCATGCTAAACGCGATTGCGCATTGAAAAATTCAAACAAACTAACACAAGGTAAAAACAAGAACGATATACATTGTTTCACATATGTTTGAAGAGCATAAAAAAAAGGACTGTATAATTCTCGTCACGACAGTCGTTTCGTTTACTGCTAAATAAATAAAGACTCAATGACAGGCGAGCGTTCGAAAGAAGGAACTACGCCGGCAAACACGAATGTTATTATTTTCCGTCGATACCTATTCAACTTCCCCAAATATCCCCTTCGAGTTTCGAACGAATTTTCCTTACCAACCTATCGGAATTATTTGACCGACCTACATTATGCAATGAAATTTACATTTGTGTCTCGTAAAATGGGACAAAGACCTGCGAGCAGTACGACACATGACTTTATATCGATTTGTTACAAGGGCGGGCAGAGTCAATCATTTTCAACCTTAAATCTTCCAAGATACGAATTATCGACTTTTATTTTCTTTCTTATTTTTATATATCGGATTTTCAAATGTGTCGCTTGTTTACAATTTTTATACAAATTTCAAAGCCTTCATGTAAATACTGAGAACTCTTATAAATTGATAATGGTTTCTTTATTTCAAAAAGAAAAAAAAAACAAAAACAAAAACAGAAATTAATTTTTTTTTCTACGCTCCACTTCTCGTATCAGCATTCTCACCGTAAAATTTCTTGACCACGACGCACAAATGAACAGTAAATCATTTACAGTCAAAAGTCTGTTGAGCTTGAAAGAATTTTAAGAAAAGTACTTTCTTCTCTTTTTTGTTTTGTTTCAAATGACACGGAAAGACGAATATCTTGCAGTAAAGTTTGTCCTTGCTCTGTTATATCACGTATAATGTACTATGAAGAGGGATGTGCTTTCTCGAGCTTTTGATATTGCGGAAGAAAAATCGTGAATAAGAAAAAAAAGGGAAATTCGTGGTGGATACAGACGCTAATATATATGCGAATGGATATTTTTATACATACATTTATCCGCAAGTATAATGTAGTATCCGGTCCAAGAAGCACAGAGTTGAAAAACTTGAAGCTACGTTGCATGTTTTCCGCATCCATATCACACAGTACATAGAAATATGTATGTTAAAATATGTGTCTACCCACACACATTATAATATAGATGTATGTATATTCTTGTAAAATGCATTCGTCTCTACTTTCTATTTAAAGTTTTATAAACTTGCCTCAACCTCTTTTTTGTCTTATACTTCGCTGAGTGAACCTTGTCGTACACATCGCGTGGTCTTATACTCACTTTTTCCACCCTCTTGCACCATTCAATTTTACGTTTTTCATCCACCAGCATTCGCCCACGTCTCTATCTACTTTTACTTCCATCTTTCTCTCTCTTTCTCTCTCTCTCTCTTTTGCTCTTTCCTTCTCTATTTCTTTCACTTCCCACTTTACCCTCTATTTCACCCTTCTTACTTTGTCCCCCACATCGATTCACGTCTTACTTACTCTACTCCATCGGTCTCTGTATACACGAGAGCCACCCATCTGGGCCGATCTCATCGAATCTCTACCATGTCTCGATTATATATCTAAATATAGATGAAGATATATGTATAATGAAATATATCGTGTAACAAGTATTGGTACGATGGCGAAACTTTGACGATCGTGCAACCGTTCTCTGCCAACTTCTCGAAGTCTTACTACAATCTACTCGCTTACTTTTCCATAGATAGGTCTATATTTTTCATAGCTTTGGATATATACGCGCTTAGACGGATATTTGCCGATAATATTTACGATGAAATAACCGTAAGGAATAATCCTCGGTAGGAAAACTTCTCAACAATATCCAAACTTCTTAACCTCTCGACGTGAAAACGTCGTAACTTATCTCGTCTCAAAATCATGTTCTTTTCACTCCGTTGTTTCTTCAACAGTACTACCTTCAAATATATGTTGAATTTATTGAACTAGTCAAATATTTACGACTTTTACAATATCTCACGGTTTCCGTAACATTTTTGATACACCGGGCAATCGATCATTGAAATAGTGTTGGAAAATTATTTAAAAACCGTGTTTTTGTAGGTTTTTCCCAAAATTTGATTACAAGAAAAATAATTAACGTTTCCGGTGTTTTTGGATCGCAATAAATAATAACAATACAAATATTTCGAATCGATTTGTCTATACCGTTTTGAGTCCTGCAGAAAAATAGTCGCTGTATTTATTCTCTGCAGGATTAAGTGTTTATTCGATTCATAATGCGGAATTCTTATTGCCATTTCACACAAGAATCAAAACAGTCTTTGGTTCGAAGTTTGTTGAACCCAGAAAAAGAGAAAGAGAGGGCTGAATAAAAAGTGTATAACAAACATGGCGCGTGTGGTGAAAAGCAAATGATACGTGTGAGCTGGAAAGATATCGCAAGAAGCTTTCAAACCCTGTTCGTGGAAAAAAAGGGTGTGAGCTAAAGTTGGTTGAGTAACTTACGGGTTGTAGGGAGTGAAAAATAAAAGACGGAAAGAGACAGAGAGAAAGAGAGAGGGAGAGAGAGAGAGAGAGAGAGAGAGAGAGCAGGAGAGGAACCAAGCGCAGGAGAGGAAAAGTGTGCTTAAAATATTAACGCCGCAGGCGCTTACACGAAGGGGTCTTTGTTTCGTTGTTCTAGACGATGGACATATACATATATGCATATGTAGAAAGATCTCTCTCTAGCGCGTAGATATAGTTAGAAAGGAAGCCTGATATACCGTCGGGGATTGGGAGAGAAAGGCACCGAGCTATACAAGGGGTGAATAAAGAGCTCTCGGTGCACGAACATGGATGGTGAAGAGTTTAGAAAGAGAGAAGTGAAACAACGAGAGGGATATTAAAGAAAAAAATTTTAAAAGAAGAAAAAATGAAAAAAAAAAGAAATGAAAAAAAAAAAAGAAAAAAAAATACATGAGAGTGAACACGGTAGAAAAACGAAGGGAATGAGAGGCCAAGTCTAAGCTCTGAGCGAATAACCTGCCTCGAAGCGTGCAAAATAATATATGAAATATGCACTGTGGTTGTTCTACAAAATTTTTCTCCTGTAAAAGTCTTTTTCTCCCCTCACCCACCCTCCTCCCGCTCCTCTTTACTCCACCGTACAACCCTTGCGGCGATGGTGAAGCTTGCTAGGGGTTCCTGGAACCAAACCACACCATCACCACCGTCGCCACTCCAACCACCGCAACCGCATGAGACTCCGAGTCCTCGAGTTTCACGTTTCCGCTTTCTCACTCGGGAAAACGCCGCTTTTCCCAGAGAGCGAAAGAGACAGAGAAGAAGGTTGGACTGAAGCTTAAGTGAGACAGAGGAGGGTTGGAATGAGACGAGTGCCAGACGCGAACATACACGGGTTGGGCGCTAATGAAAAACCTTGAATTTTCCATGAAGGAATTACGCTCTCATACCGTATCCTTCAACTCTCTTTATCTCTCTCTCTCTCTCTCTCTCTCTCTCTCTCTCTCTCTCTTCCACTCTCTTTTTCTCTTTACCTTCCTTTCTACATACACTGTATTCTTTATTTCGAACTTGTCCGCAGTGCAATGCTAACCCAAAACGCTTTTTTTCCTCTCTCTCTCTCTCTCTTTCCTCAATACATCACGAGTCCCGTCGCTTTTTGTGCCTTTTCTTCCAACCGGACGTTTTGTGCTTCAACTATTTTTCTACCGGGAACATTTTGCTTTTGTTCTCTTAGGACACAGAAGAGAATTTTCTCAAGGCCCTCGACATTATGGAAATTTTGTTTTACACACGTTGGGGAAAATTGCCTCGAGAGAAATGTCGTTCACGTTTGTCTTTTATGAAACTTTCTCATGATTAGTTCATCGTGAATCTTCAAAGTATCAATGAGATTCTCTATTTTTCGACGTTAATTCAGTAAATTCGATATTTTATCAGCTCCGAAAGATTTAGCGTTTTTTCTCGATCTCTCTCTCTCTTTGATTCCGTGATGCATTCACGATTAAATGAAAGGAAGAAATAAAATCCTGAAGCCATTATTTTCTCGATGTATTTTCCGAGAAATCGGAGAAAAAAGTAGCGCAATATCGATTACAGAGAGGGTGATCGACCCGAAGTGGCCTCCCGACGGTAACGTCGAAGAGCAAACTGCCCGATGCTAGTTTTTCTGAATAATTGAAGTGGCAGTGTACCCGATGGCGTTACTTTCACCGTCGTTCCTAACCCGGAAATATATCAAGAAAATAAATGGAGAGAACTCTTATTCCTTACGTCTGACCTTTTATACCTCTCGATTACTTTGTTCGTGTTGCACTTGGAAAGAGGGTTATACGAGAAGAGAATTCGAGCGAACAGACGAAAACTATCACGAAAGTTTTCCTTTTACAATAATTGAGAAGAAACCTGTCATAATAAAATGTTTACTTGTGCCATGAAAATTATTCAACTCGTGTTTTATCTACTTTGGTGTCGTTTAAAAAAAAAAAAGTACTCAATTTCGTACAACTTTTCACAACGCCAAGAAATTAAATCTTGTATTCCAATAACAACTTAAACTTAATTCAACAATAATTTGGATAAGCATTCATTTTCATTGCATTTTTTCAAATAACCTTAATCCAGTGTAACTGACAACCAACATATTTCTAAAACATTGAGTACGATTTAACCGCGGAAAGACAAGGGAAATAATCAATAAGGACTAGAGTTTCTTCGTGAAACACGTTTTAAAATTCGATATGAAAATATAAAAATGAAGAGATGGCCCGAGGTACTACAATTTTCTTGTATATCTATGTACGATACATACTGTGGACGTTTGCACAGCGTGTATGTGGATAGACAAAGAGAGAAACAGTGAGCGAGAGAAAGAGAAAGAGAAAGAGAGAGAAAGAGAGATTGAGGAGTATATATGGGCATGGAGAAGCCGGAGCAGAGACCACGAAATATTTGAGTTGCTTGAGCAAACACGTAAATGTAAACGGGGCGTTTACATTGACGTTTACTTTTCTCCCTCTCGACGAAAGAGCCCTCTGGTCGTCGTCGGGTGAGGCATCGAAGGCTGCTTTTGGAGGGGTGGTGGGAGGGGGGGGGAAGAGATGTAGAGAAAGGGGTGGAGGCGAGGTTGGTTGGCATGCAAAGAAGAGGTAGTGGAAAAGGGGGATGAGGAGGAAGAGGGTTAGCATAGCGTTCGGATCGACGGCGTCACGATGCGGTGGAAGAGCAAGAGAACGACGACGAGGTATAGGGTTTGAGGATGAGAGTCGAGTCGACTAACCGTCGGGCAAATATTGACCGAGCTGGATATTGCTCCCGATGCTTGTTTGTTTATTTCAATCCTCGTGACCGATGGGGGACCGAGCAATAGGGTTTACACTGTGGCTGCTGGTGTGCGTCATTCAGCGAGAAAGATCAACGAAGACAGAGCTACGGAAAGACGGAATGTATCAGAGATAAGCCGTGGAAGGAAAGGAGACAGAAAGGTTGAGAAAGAGAGAGAGAGAGAGAGAGAGAGAAAAGGATGAAAGCATAACAAGTATACAGACGGCTATATGTGGAAGCAGATAGTGAAGGTATTTAGGTATACGACTCATTTCAGCTGTGGCTACAAGCGAAACTTCTCAACCTGCGCGAACGTACTAATAAACGTATCTATATTTCTCATACTACACACAGAATATCTCGGTACCGAGTGTCTGAGTATTAAGACGTTCACTGAAAAATTCAAGTAAACAGACGAAAATATATTGGTTTCTTTTTCGTAAGAAATAAAGCTCAGTAGCATCGTTAATCATGGAATTATTTTTTTGTCGTTTCCTTCTGAGTTTTTCGATATATTTAGTAAGGCTATGCATTATCGACTGTAGAGTTAATGATGAATACCTCCGCGAAAATAGAACGAGCAGAAGGATTAAACGAGACATTCGCAAATAATTATTTAAAGATAATCAGGAGTTACAAAGGAGTTGAATTGCTATTTTTTTTTCATCGTTTTCCAGTGCTTTCATTATTGAAATTTCGTAACTAGCACGATTGATTAGTTAGTGAATTAATTTATTATTAAATTCTCTTTTCCATGTTTCGATTTGAGTTTGAAAGATTGCAGTTGAAAAAACCAAGAGTTTGAATTCTTCTGATATTGACATTTGACTGGAAATGATAGAATCATTGCGGATGAGCTGACTCGGATTAATCGAAACTGAGGCGAACTCTTAATTCGGATGATTCGTCTTGTGTTTTATGAAACGAGAATGCAACGACGTGTGAAGATAAAATGGCAAAGGGATGAAAGTTGTTTGGTATGGAGGGTTTATGTAGGTTAGCAGGAAAATAGTCAGCAATTGAAGTAGATCCGGGTATCCGCGCACTCTAACGCCTGGTATGGAATACACGCTCGATTAGGCGCTCAAAGTGACCAAGTCACGAGGAATGATCACGGGGTATACATGAAAATAAACACGAGTTCGATCTAGAGGGGTTGAACGCCCACCCAATGCCCATAGAACTCGACGATCGACGTTTTCACTGCGGACATCAAGAGAGGGTGTCGAAAGAGAGTGAAAGAGAAAGAGATATTGAAATAGGTCTCCTATGTACTATTTTATCTATATATATATACGAAATCTATACGTATCGACATGACGTGTCTCTCCAATAGTTCATATACACGTATAAACATATATATCCGTGTAACTGTTGATGCGAAATATAGGAGGCTCAATCGACAACTAATAGCAAGTGCTGCGTTCACGAATTCGCGCATTAGTTTCGCTCGATTCAACGTACAATACAACTGTATCTATACATCAACATAAATACCTGTTACGTCTAGGCACGAAGATATACACGTGGCCACAGAAAATTCAATTTATCTGCCCATTATCTCGTACCTATCACGTGGCTATTCCCACGACGATTGTTACGAAATCCTGCAGCCAATTATTTCTCCACAAACATTCTTATTATGTTCTTTAATACGTTGAGTTTTTTTTTTCGTAATTTTTGTAATAACGCTTTATTCATACTGGACCTGAGTGTGAAAAAATGTTTCAATCGAGAATAATCATTAGGATCGTGACGGTTGATTAATAAAACTCTTCTGGTAATTATTCATGTTGAAACGGTTGGCCGAATAATCGGAACTTTAAACGAGACTGGAGAGAAGTGAAAAAAATGATGGCCCTGTATCACGAATTATCGTTAATCAATGGAAGATTCATTAGCAAGTATGATGTTTGCTTTTTTTTTTCGACATTTTAAAATTGCGAGATAACCGTCGCAATTTCTTGGCGATCGAAGTGACGTCGGAATGAGGAATCGACAATTTTTCAACATTTTATCTCATTTTTCGTAGCTATCAACTCCCTCGCTTACTTCAACATGCACATCGTCTTAAATTGCATACCCAGGTTGGCAAAGTTATCGATAAATTCATATCCTCGACGAGGCAGAGAATATTGAGAGGATCGTTCGGTAATAATTCTCCTCGGGAAAATATATAGTTATCGTTATGTATGTATTCTGTATATATTTTATATATACGTATCCGTACTCTGATATCTATAATTTACTCGCGCTCGTTAATTCACTCTCTCTCGAGCAAAGGGTGTTTAAACATGTGTACCACGTTTCTCGAGTGCCTCCAATTGCCACGCTTGATTTTACAGCTCCAATTAAATTTCATCCTCACTTTCATCCTACATAAAATTTGTATCATTTATCGTTCTTATCACGATGAAAAAATATCGTCTCTTACGTCATCACGATAAATTTATTAACAAAAAGGCATGCCTGAATTTTTTCATAACTGTCATTAACTCGAGTTGAATATTCAACCTGAGAAATGATTATATTTTGGTTAAATTTTTCCTGTTCCAAGGAATTTATCGTTGCAAGAAAAAAAAAAACACATAAGAAAATCGTGCAGATTGCGGGTATAAAAAAAAAAGTTGAGTGAAAAAACGAAAGAAATGCAAACCTGAAATGTTCTGTCGTGGTAAAAAAATACAAGTTTCCCCATCTATTGAAAAATGTAGCAATTTTTTTAGAAGTAGATTATCATTGAGAAGATTTTTCCGGCTGCGAAGCTTAGCGAGCCGACAATATTTCAAAATGAAATCTCACGCTACACGGAGACGTGAGAAATTGGGCATTCGCAGATTCTTTATTCCCCTAAATTTCGGTATAAAAGACAAGAGACTGCAGGGACGAGTATAAAACGCTGACGCACTTATATACGAGGGGTTGTTTCGTGAAGAAGGTGAAGTAAAAGTGATTTAGCGTCGAAGCTCGGAGGACATGTACCGATAGATATGTATATAGATCGAAAAGGGGTTGGGGAAATTGAACGATTGAGGGGAGGTTTAAAAAAAAAGAAAGAAAAAAAAAGGAAGGACAAAATACTCGAGCGTTGCTACGTACGCTCGAACGACGATTTTCTCCTTCAACCCTCAAGCGTGAAAAAAAAACCACCCCCTTGGATTCGTCTATCCCGCCGGAAACCATTCCCGCAGCCGACAAACCCAAACGACAAGCCGTGAGCGAGAAAACGATGCGGAAAGAACCGAACGAGCGTATCGCCCCTCTATACACAAACTCTCCAATCTTTTATGTACGAAACTCGAGTATATACATACATATGTGTTATATACTATTTGTACGTTTTTTTTTATGTATACCGTCTTTTAGTCTATTGCTGTACTAAATTTGAGTATAGAGATACAGGTCGTCTCACTTTTTTGCTCATTTTGTCTCTTATCGATTTATACCTTCTTTCCTTTCTATCCTGCTTTCGAAAGAAACTCAAGGGACTCTGACAATCGCGTGTACCTATCGTAAGAGATCGATTTCACACTTACTTTTTTTCTTCCCTCCATCATTCTTTCCCTTTGTTTGCACATGTTCACCCTCTAGTCGTGCAAATGCGATTCCCCATAATGGATTTATTATAGCTCGTACTATTTTAACCGAAACTTTCAATATATCGTAGATTTCAATTTCATTGGAATGTCCCAGGGAGTTTCGATAAATGATAAAATTGTAACTAATAGTTAGAACCTGGTGATCCGCAGCGTGTAATTTACGAAATTGTACAAGTGGCTTATTAATAATTCTGAATAGCACCTCGATACGTATATATATATATATATATTGGTTTTACCGTTGGGTATAACGAGGCTAGCACTTGATTACGTCAGTTAGTTCGACGTAGCATATAGTCCCGGCTCAATTCCGACTATGAAGCAGAGCGAGGTACATCCGCACCGTTATGCCCCTTTCATCGGCTTCCTCTCCTTGTGCCAATGGCGCCACGATCATCTCTCTATTCACGGCTACCCTTGCGCGATGCCCTAACAACCCCCATCGTTGCAGTCTCGTGAAGCAACGTGCAAAGCCACTGCGAATACACCCTCTTCTCTCTCTCTCTCTCTCTCTCGTTCTCTCTCCCTTCGTCCGTACTGGATTCCAGGCTTCATCCCTCTTCATCCTATTGCCATATACGCATACAACCTGGCAACCTGACCCGTTCGCAACGGCAATAGTACGCTAACGTGCAAAGCCAATGACAACCAACCCCTCACGCACGAAATCCTGCATCACTTTCGCTAAAACGAGAGCAAGGGAGAAAGAGAAGGAGAGTACGAAAGGGAGAATAGAGGAGAGAAGGAGGTTTAGCACGAAGCCACTGCAAGTTCGATGAGGGAGAGAGGAACTCGAGAATACGTGTGGATGTAGGAGCGAGTATCGCAAGCACTAAACGTAATTAAACGGATAGTTTCCGCATTAGCCGCGATTGGATAATCATTCATCGATTATCTCGGATCCCCGCGGTGACAATGCATATCCCTCTACTCGACCGTATCATTCAGCTATCCTCTCTGACTATATCACTGAAGGTTGTGCTTTGCCGAGGCAAACCGTGGCACGTGTGAATACCTATTGTCATTTCTATCTCTCTTTCTCTTTCTCTCTCTTCCGCTCTCTCTCTCTCTCTCTCACTGTGTCTTGCTTTGTCTTCGTCTGTTTGTCTTTTGTCTCAACTCGTATCGACTACCCGTTTCCTATTACATTCCCTTGGAGCATCAAGCACCATCACATACTTTATCTACAAGATGAAGAAGCCAAAGCCCACACTTGGGATTCCCTAATCAAAGATTTCGTATCGAAAGATCTATTTGATTTTTATATTTGATTTTTAACGAATTTTCAACGAGATAAAATGAAACCGAGGTCAAACGTCTTTGAATGACGAACATTTGGAAAATCGAAAATTACGAGGTTGTTCATTTGGTTCTCAATTTGCAACATTTTATTTCCAAAATGAAATGACCTTTTGAGGGAAATCTTGAAATCTTAAATGTCATTGGAGAAATAATGGAAAAAATGGTGTCACAATAGTAAATCGGCAATACCAGAACCTGCTCTTTTATGAATGATCTTCGAATAAACTTTACTCAAGCACAATAGCGACGATATTCCAAAGTAAATCGACAAGAGGGGTAAAGTGTCCGAGGCCCAATAATCTGCGGGTATAAATATATAAGTGTCAAGTTGTATAACGTCATAGAGTTTTACCTCATCCGGAGCAGTGAGACGAGAAGTTGAATGGGATCCGATTGAAGACCAGAGAGAGAGAGGGAGAGAGGAGAAGAGAACTTGTGCTCGTAAACGGTCCATAATAATTCAATTGAGGCGGTGTGACATGGCCACAATCAAAGTGATATAGGATATTTCGAGAATAAAAGAGAGGCTCACGTACATACACATATGTAGACAAACTCTGTGTAATAAATGCCGAAGGGGACAAAAGGTCGTAGCCAAAACGACTCACAGTATATAAAGCAATGGGGTATAGCGCCCTTTTGTTTCCTAACAGTCGATTTATATAAAACGATCCGGTTATACATATAGTTTCTATGTTGAAGACAGCCAAGAGCAGGGTCACCAAGGGTAGAATCTCTGTTGATGAAGTGTGGCGCCCTCTGAATACTCGAGAACGTAAAAGTGATGGGGAACGAAAGGAGGGAACTCAAAGTATCCCTTTTCACGAGGCGTAAAAGAAGGGTTGATTGGCGTCTGGGTTGAAATAAAAATAATAATAAAAAAAAAAAAACAACCAACGCTGGTCGTTTTGCGTATATATAAATATACATATATCTATGTATATATTTAATATGCTCGTCCCAGAAACATCCTCGTCGCGTTGTCGCAAAAGGCAAGCTACTACCCGAAACGATATCCCTTCTTGACTTACGATCCTCGAAAGGTCCAGCGATGCGGAAGATAAAGTTTATCTCCTGGTCCACGATCCGTACACTCCTCTCCTTCTCACCCTTCCAATTCTCTCTCTTTCTCTCTCGCTTTCTTCTCTACTCTCTCACTCTTTCGAGGATATCTCGAGTTATAATAATAACAATAACTCGACAATGGAAGTACGGTCCTGAGAGAACTGGAATGAAGGCGGGGAGCCTGAGAGTTTGCCCACGATTACAATTGCCAACGGCTGAAGCAACCCACAGGGTGGTTTGACCCTTTCCGCTCCATGACATCCTAACCCACCTCCTCCTTTCTCAGCATATATTTATAGATATATATATATTTATATCCGCCGCTCTACCAACTGGAGAATTCAAGTTTATATTCTACAAGTTGTAGCGTCTTGGATAAACACATACATTTCGCTATATTCTAAGACTCTGCAACATGATGTGACTCTACTGAATACACAAGAAAACATATGTATGTTGTTGCGTCTCGGGATATTGTGTGGGCGGATCGAGATGAAGGAAATTCCAATCGAAAGATAACAGTAATATCATATCCTGTTAGTATTGTTAGATTTTTTATCAGCCAACACGTTTACGAACGATGTTATGATGTAAAAATCAGCTTTTTATGATCACTCAAGATTCTTCGAGAATGTTTACAAAGTCTAATTCGATTGAATAATAAATTCAAGTTCGAACAATCAATTGTTACTTTTTCAAATCGTCAATTTACTTAGCAGCATAAATAAATTGAAACGCTATTCGAGATTCTGTGACATCGAATTTGTTAAAGCGATCAAAATCAATGATAATAACTGGAAATTTGTAACCCTCCGCACTCTATGGTAATCATTATATCCACAGAGACAGCGAATAAAAAAAGTTGTAAAGACAGTCGCGGCAAGAGGAATGAAAAATAATAATAATCCAACGTATTTTTATTTCGTTGGATATTTTCTCCTTGCGTGGATAGACTTAATTTGCTGACTGACTCCTCGTCTCCTCGTCTCTCATTTTCCGCACACTGGTGCAAAATTCTCACGCCTTCTTTACACGCACGAGGAATTCCTCATTGCTTCCGTAGAATCGTACACAGATGTAGAGACATACAATCAAACGTTGAACGCGTTATCAAGAATGTGTGTGTTTGCGTGTGTCTGTGCTCGTGTGTATTTTACTGTAGGGACTTACCTTAAGCCCGTAAGCTTTGTGGAATAGGGATGAGGAATGGTAGTCGCGTGTGCATTCTGGCGTGTTGGGGGTCGAGCGTGCGAGACTCGATGGTTTACTAAGGGGGCGAGAGAGAGGAGGAAATAGCCGCGGCCTCACAAACTCAGGGGCCAATTCACTCGTGCGTGCGAAATAATCTCGCGGTCGGGCTGTTTCTCCTCTCCGCACACACTCTCGGACATCCCCGACGGAGAGCCTCGCGGAAAGGAGATACACGGGAGTTCCTCATCCGTGGTAGCAAGCAAACCCCTGGAGCGATCCGCAGTTATGCAAAAGGGTGGCGTATGCGTCATGAATTATGTAAGCGACCCACGAGAGAAAGAGACAGACAGTGATAGTGCGCGTGTGTGTGTGCTTGTCGTAATATAGTCCTGCTGATGTGGATTCTGGATGACTCTGAGTTTCGTGAGATATTAAACGAGAAAATAGGGCGAAGGGCACAGCTAAGTAAAATGATGGAAAACAGTTGAGCAAATTTGAAATTATGCTCCTACTGTCGCTGAATGAAAAAAAAATCCTTCAAAACGTACATTAAAAGAAATGTATGTGTTTAAAAATATTTTGCAACACACAAATTGATTGTTAATTCAAAATATTTCTATTTTCTCGATATAATTATTCATCCGATGAAATTTTTTCAATCAAATTACAAGATGCACGCGGTAGATTATTCGGAAAGTGAATAACTCTGTGGGGCATGAGTGAAATTTTATCGTGTACCTCATTATTCTGAATAAACAAAAAATTTCGAGGAAAAAATGTCATATTTATATAATCTAAATGTCTACATGCGTTGGACGCTTTTTACTGACTACCCCATAAATTTCATTGTGTTTCGCGGTAAAAAATTTTCATACAGCCATTTATTTGTGCAAACTGTAAATATTACACAGGGCAGTTAAACTTGTACGCATGATCGGAAAAAAACTGAAGTTGAAAAACAAAATACACGCACACATCTCTACTTCTTAATGTTTTTACGATATAATTCTTACGGAGAATTTTTCAATGTAATTTCCTGTAGAATAATCTTCTACGGGTGGGTTCATGAACACAACATTTTCTCGAGGTATAGCAGGATTTTTAGTGAGACGTAAATTGAGAGATGCTCTCGACACGTACGAATTTATGTCTTGATTTAGGTCCCGATTCGTTAAACAGTGTTCAATCAACGGTGGAAAAATAAAACAGTAGGTCATAAGGCATGGAGAAAAAGGCCAGTGCTAAAGAACGTAAATAACAATTTTACAGTTCTTAGCAACTGGACGTAGCGAGTGAAATCTCAAGCTGAGTGCCATGGCATTGTCTCTACGACGACAAACAGCAAAGAATGTGCAGAATACATTTCAAAAGTATTTTAACGTAAAGAGAGGATTTTCAGGACACAATGTCAAGAATAATCCCAAAGTAGTACATTGTACGATAAGAAATTTAAAAAAAACTTACCCCATCGTCCAAAAAATGAAAATGTTTCCAGCACCACAGCGAAGACACGATTCCGCTTGATCCCATCTTTTCTGCAGCTATCATCTGTGAATAAATGAACAATTTTGTAATGGTTTCATTGTATGAAATGCAAGAAAATATAGTAGTTTCGGTCAGTAGTGGTTTCTCGTTGTTGACAAACTCTTCGAGCGAATCAAACGAACTTATACATTGAAATTTCTGATGTAATCTTCAAAAGTATGAAATTGCGACACTGGAGCAAATTGACCCGTGGGTCAAAATGAGGTTTCGAGTCTGAATAACACTTCGGACAAAAATGTCACACTGATTCAAATTGACTCATGTGTCAAAATGTCTTATTTGCTCATGATAACCCATTAGCTCGAATAAAACGATACAATCGGACTCAAAATTCGATATGAACTTTTTATAAAAGCATAAATGGATTTGTAAACGGAAAGGGAAAGGGATATGAAGATTTGAGAAACTCTTTCCTACAACTTACGTTGAGAATGCTGTATAATGAATTGTTAGCATTACATAAATATCAATTTAAATATAAAGGTACATACCTTTTCTTTTTCACGTAGACGTTTCCAGACAGCTCGACGATCCTTCAAACATTTCCTAAAAATTTGAACGAGGCCTGAAAAAAGTTGTCGAACCCAGGAAAAGATCGTTCGGAATTCTTTTTTCCATCAACTGTTAATAAAAAAGAAAAAAAAATACGTTTCAATAATAATTTCTTATTCGAAGAAACATTTTTCACAGTAGAGTGACTTTAATGAGGACGGTGTATCGTATTAGCGAGGGGGCAGAGTAGGATAATTACGATTGTGTGAAACAGCAGAGAACAGGGGAAGTGCGTGACACCGAGTATTTGTGGGTGAATGTGAACGAGCTTGCTCGTCACAACATCCAAATACATATATCGATATATACAATATATAATATACTAAACATTGGTATACATATGTGTATCTATCCAAGAGAGAGAGAGAGAGAGAGAGAGAGAGAAAGAGAGAATGGGTGTTGGAGTGTGAGATGAGCTGCTCGCTATACCGATCTAATTCGACCACTGGATAAATTATTAGCGAGAGAGGTGGTCGCCTCTCAACCGAGCTCTACCGAGAGAAGAGAGCATAGACATTTGCGCTGTTATACAATTGTGTCTAACGCCACGTTGAACTAAACGCGAATTCGCAATCTCTCTCTCTCTCTCTCTCTCTCTCTCGATTTTACTATCTCACTGTCCTCTGTCTCTCTTTTAGTGATTGTACATTTACTAATAGAATAGAGTATGTATGGACACTATGGGTACATATATCAACTAGTACGGTATATTAACATTAGGGCATAACTCACACGATCCACTAGACAAAGTGATAAAGGATACGCCATTTTGTTTATCAGTTCACAAAGGTTTCTATATCTATGTAGACATAATAAACAGATCTATGGCTTAAATACATGTACTGTATGGATACACAACTACTGTCTGTTTCACGCTATCGTACTCGTGGTACTCCATCGCCGCAACACACGTAAACTAAACGTATAATAAATTTCTACACGCTACTTCTCTGTGGCGTGGTTTCAACGGTCCACCGCAACGTGCATTTACGTATCCGTACCAAGGCAACTATCGTTTTGTATTTGTACCTATGTACCGGATTATGTTGGCTATTCTAGGCTCGAGCGACGTATTTTCTTATTCCTCAGGTAGTCATCAATTTTTAGACATTTTTCATTCGGCTATTTTACTCAGAGTTTCAATGTTTTTGTATATTTTTCTTTTTTTGTTCCTACGAATATTAGTGTAGATTTTTGCGAACCTATCTCATCACTTTGACCTTCATTTTTTGTACAGAGTCGGTCTTGTGTACCATTTACTCGTTAAGAACCATCGAGAACTCTGAAAAACTGTCTACCCGCTTAGCTAATGACACGCGAGCCCGAACATGGCTAAGCAATCCCCAACCAAGTAGCGACCAGACCGAATACTGCTCAACTTAGATGATCACTAGAGGCAGATACACATATTTTTTTGTGTTCATGAAAGTTGTTGATTATTGAAGCTTTCCTTTGTTTTGACAGTCATTGGCCGCAAGCAATGTTCTTTCTTCCCTACTCCGGGGCATTTAGATTTTCAAATTATCACTTTTCGTGTGACATACAAAGTACGTTAAAAAATGGAAAAAAACATTACTGGATTCGTATTAAAAATGAGAGTTATGCATTTACGAGTGCTCAAGATCGTAAAGAAATCCTAAAAAAAATAACTAATCATCTTCGGCTTGTAGTATAGTTGGAAATCAATTTTAGGCTCGAACAAAAAGTGATAAGAGAATTATTTTCAAGTGTTAATGGTCATAAATAGTGATTAAAATTAAACGAAACTTTGTAAATTGTTATTTGGTTCATTCAGAAGTTTATTTATATTGAGATGTGTTCCAAAGGTATAGTAAAGTTCATGGACTTTACGACGTACCTTGAATATCCTCCGTACATAGACTGTGTTGCTGTTGCACTTTGGCGCGACCTGCAGTTATTTCGTCGTTGAAAATACCTATCTCTGCTACAGGGACTCTACGATCTCTGTACTACGGATACACATAAAGAGATATTTTGTAGGTGCACATAATTTTGTATGTACTTGCACAGAAGTATACTCGCTCAGTGGAAAACAACGAATGCCATGTTGGCATTGCTATGCACTTGCACTTTTGGTCCCTCCGACACCCTCTTCCGTACTATCAGGTCAAGTTATAAAGTGTGATGGGAAAACGTGTTCTCTCTGTATCGATGATTCGCTCTTTCCTTTGCTCTCTCTCTCTCTCTCTCTCTCTCTCTCTCTCTCTCTCTCTCTCTC
>JACEOJ010000069.1:1938511-1980939 GCA_013761285.1 Campoletis sonorensis
CATTCCTTCTATCACCCTACAATTTTCTACCCTCTCGTACGTGTTTGTGTGTATGTACGTTTCTCTGTGTCTATATACAACCGAACAAGTTTTCTTGCTTTCTATAGACGACACGTGCTATCAACACCAATCCACACGGTTTATACTTCCGAACCGTAAGAAAGAGAAAGACCGATCTTTTAAACTCATTGTTCGACCAATGACCTAATTTTTCAATAAGTTTCTTATTTGAAAATCCACAATTGTTCATAAATACTGCACAGTTTTATTATGACGAAAAAATGAGTTGGAAAAAGTGTAGGAATTGTAACGAAAAAAAACCGTGCCAGAAAATAATGTCCGAGAAAAACGAGCCTTGTTGGTTCACCAAATGGTTTGCCCATTTTTGATCATTAGCTGGTTGGCAAAATGTTGGGAAGTTCAGAGAGATATTAAAGGAAGAGAAAAGCACATGCGGAGGAGTGTCGATGAGATAGTCATGCGGTCAGTACACGCTCGGTCGACTGCGTTGAGAGACGAAAACGAGAGGATGTGGGCAGTATGGGAAGCAGAAGGTAGAAAGGGTAAGAGGTTGAAGGAGAGGAGGGAGGCTGAGAAGGGTTTTGCCACGAGCCAGCATTGAGAGATAGTAGTCTCCGCAGTGAGCCCATTAATTAGCGAATTACACCACGTGGTCTTCGATCCTACTCGAGCGGTCACGCGGTAAGATCGTTCGCTATGCAACGAACCCATCGTCCGCACCCTCTCTCGTACACACTCGAGAGCGCTTTCGAGCAAGGGTGCACTTTCCATTCAACTGTGCTCGTATACTTAATGCACGCTGCACGTCAAGGATTCTATAGATATATCAAATCTACTGTCTTCAGACCTTAATCCTTTCTGGCCAACTCCGTTTTCAAATGATCGTTAAACAAAAATCGACTTCTAAACGCTATAAATGAAGCTTTGAAAACTGCCAGAGGTTTAAAAAGGCTCAGACGAATTTATGTCTGTAATTAAAGCCTGCTTTTCTTATTATTATTTTTTATCCAACAATCCTACTGCCAACAAAAAAGTTATGTTTGACAACATCGTGAACTTCGTAGCAACCAAAGTGCAACGGATTACGTTGTTTTCATGATCAAATTAAAAAAATGTTTGATATGAAGAGAATAATACACACAGACCCCTTAAGCATTATAAAAAACCATAAATTCATCGGCGTTAGTCTCCACCGAAAAAAAATGACTCTCGTGGGATTGAATGATGGTTTTTCAGAACTAAATCTGTCAATAAAAAAGTAGACTATCACGATAGAAAGGAATAAGAATAAAAAAGGGTTAACTGTCTCAGCGTGTGCTCCGTTTTCTCTCCCTCTCTCTCTCAGTCTCTTCTGCTCTGTTCCTCAAGGAGTAATTTCGTTTCCCATAGCGATGACTTCGATGAGAGCCCAGCCATTCCATTTGCTCGAGAAACGATGTAGCACGAAGCTCTAATTCGTCGAGCTCGAGAACAATGGTCTGGTGCCTATCTATGGTGGGTTCTCGCCCTAACATAAAGCATACCTCTATATAAACGTTTCGACATATATATGTATAAATAATAGTGACGATGTCGATGGCAAAGGAGCGAATATGGCCAGGAAGTACATGAGAATGCTTCGAGACGTGTAAGAGAGCAAGAGCATTCCATTCGCGAAAGAGAGAAATAGAGAGAGAGAGAGAGAGAGAGAGAGAGAGAGAGAGAGAGAGAGTTTCGTGGTGAATTCGATTTCGGATGATTGAGAAACACGGCTTCGCGCACTTACCGCAGTGAGCTCACATGCACTATAACCCATCGTGAGGTTATGCATACCGTCTCCATAGAAGAGGGATGAATTCGTGGGAGATGTTCCGACGAAGAGGAAGACGCTGAGTATACCAAGTGTATAAGTAGAATGAGGAGGACTACGCGATCGTTGGGGAAGAAAGGGTGATGAGGGAGAGGAGCGAATCAAGAAGATCAAAGAGTGAGAAGGAAGGACCATAACCGCAAGGGCTACGTGACTATATATATCTACTTACTCTGGTAGTTACCGTAGTCAAAGAGGGTTGTAGCTTTCACTCACTCTCTCTCTCTCTCCCTCTCTTTTGGCTGCTTTCTCTTTCTCTAAATATACATATAACCATATAGCTCGAGGCAGAAGCACACCGGAAGCATCAGCAGCGTAGAATAGCAACGGCACGCTGTTTCATAGCTGCTGGGAATAATTCTCCAGATTGCATAGCTTTGGTCCCGTGTAGTACTTATACACAGAGAGCCAAATATATGTACATACAGATATATATATATAAATGCGCGAACAAGAGCTGTTAGAGGGCAGGTTAGAGTAAGGAGAGAACAAGAAACAGAGAGGTTGAGATTGAGAGGTAGAAGGACGAGTAAGAGAGGAACTAAAGAGAAATTTAATCAAGAGAAATATAATACACAGCGGTAGTAACATTGAAACTGTACATACAACTAATCTTAAATATATGTATGTGCAGGTTAGTGTATCTATGCATATAAGAGAGGCACGTAAAGCGAGAAAGATCTACACGGTAGTTAGTACATGTCAAAGTGTAGTTGTACCGTAGAAACAGCACAGAAACCGCTACATTTATATACAATCTCTAGCTCTGAGGCTAAAGAGAAAGAGAATAAAGGAGAAAGAAAGAAAGAGAAAAAGAGAGAAAGAGAGAGGAGAGAAAGGTGCATTAACTACACTATATGCGAGAGTTATACTTTCTCTGTTTCTCAGCAACGATGCCTGTTTTTGGCCTCATTCGCGTGACACCTGCCAAGTTTCCATATCTTTCCAGCACCTATTCACGCTTCGTATATGCTCAAGAAGATACATTAATATGTGTTATATATTCGCATGTTATATGACAAATACATTAAAGTGCATTTATTATGGCTTCAATGTGTGTTTGTGCATTTATTTATAAGGATAAATCCATGTGTGGGCTGGAAGAAAATCGTTCAAAGTTGAGGAAACGTATACTACGTAAAGCTACAATTGTGGGGAATGGTATATACGAGTTTCTGGGGTGTTCAGGTACTCTGGCAATATTAAAGGGATCTCGTGGTGGCGGCTGGTACTGGCTTCAGAGGCTTTTCACTGTGGAACCGCGAACAACTTACTCGTACACCTCCACCTCCTCTTGTTCACCCCATCTTCCTCCTCTTTAATGTCCTTTCTCCCTCTCTCTCTCTCTCTTTCTCTGTTTCTCTCTTTCTCTTTCTTGTGTAGTTCGCTTTGAGAGAACGTTCCGTGAGAATGGTCGAAGCAAAGTGCACCAAGAGCTTTCTCTCTATCGTTCATTTTACGCCTCGAGATCTCCCCCTCATTCGGTCTCTCTGTCTCTCTCTCTCTCTCTGTCTCTCTCTCTCTCTCTCGTTGCCTTATTCTCTCTTTAGTTTTGACCTCTCTCTCTCTCTGTCTCTATCACTATGGAGAGCATTACCGCAGCATCTTCGTCGTCGGCCTCCAGGCAAGTACAGGCGAGGCCACTGAAACCAGCTGCATTCCCGTGGCCATTAGAACCCCACACGGTAGTGAAAATTTACTGTCGTAACCCAGTCCTAATGCACTGTGTACCACACACAAAGAGACAGCTGAGAGAATGAGAGAAAGAAAATTGCGCTCACTTTGCCTCGTAGGAAGTTGCAGTTATGGACTTTACTTTGCTGATGTTGGTAGCACTTCGTATTATAGAAGTTTCTTTCCTTCTCTCGCTCTCACTTTCGAGTATAATATAAATGCAAGGAGATTTGGTAAACCGGATGGTGGAGAGAAAGAGAAGAGAAGAACGTGTAATTGAGGCTGTACAGGTGTGAAAGAGACACAAATGAATGTATCCCTTCCATGAGAGCAAAGATGGGATAAGTGAACGAGGGAGTACGTTTCGTCCTTATATTGTTGAGTTCACATATATACATAACTCGACGGTATACGTAAGGTTAGAGGCGAAAAGAGGTAAACTGAGAGTACCGCGAACGAAAGGAGTAGCGCGTGCATCGTTTCGTTATGTGACTTTTAGTGTATATACTCTCTGTTTTCTCCCTTTTCTCCTCCTTCTCCTCCTCCCTCGGTCTTGCCCTTTCATCTTTGTCGGTTTCCATCTGTCTCTCACTCTCCGTACTCTCGGCACTCGAGAGCCAACAACCCAACCAGCAAAGCTGTGGTGTCATGGAGCAATGTTATCTGCCACCCTCTGTTGCCGCCAGACGAGAGAGACCAACAAAGAGAGAGAGAGAGCAAGAGAGAGAGAGAGTGCTCACATAGAGAGGAGTGTGTTTCTCCGGTGCTCTCTACGACGTACCTCTCACGGTAATGGCTTATAGTCAGGGCCGTAGGTAGTTACAACTCGTCCTCAGTTCTCGTGCGGATCCTATGTATAAACATGAAACACGGAGGGCCTTAATGGTAGCCACGAAATGTAGGAATATTGTCAGATGGTTTTTTAAGTATTTTCTTTTTTTTTTTTTGGAAATGTACCATTCAACGTTACGACTAAATCGAAAATCTTCACGATTTCACCTGCGAATGGTAATTGTTTATACTTTATTTTAATTGTACGAAGATTTAAATATCCTCGTATCAATCCAAAGCCAAAAAAAGTTTCTTCCTAGTCTTGATTTTCATCGCATTGCCAAAAGAAAAATGTGAAAGCGAATAATACGAGACGAATAGCAGGGAAAGTCAGAGTCCTTGAAGAGCCTAGAGAGACAACTAAGCGGCTCTCTATTCGCCCGATGCTTTTCGAAGACCCTTCACAAAGGAGGAAGGAAGAGAAACGCAAAGTGACGCAAGCACCAAAACACCCGCTGTTCCTTCTGCTCTCAGACTAGGAAACATAGTATACGTCGGGGAATATTAATTCGAACGAGACCCGAAGGACCCTCGTGTTATACTGTAATACTATCTCCGTTCCACTCGTTTACCAAGGATTTTCGGATGAGCACGAGACTGGAATCTCGTAAATAACGAGTGAGGGTAGGTTAGGTTCCCTTGAGTATATAACCAGATACATATATACTTGATCCTTCGTTTCTTCTCGCCTTGTTCTCTTACCCTCCCTCGCTCTCACTCACTCTCTCTCTCTCTCTCTCTTTCTCTCTTTTTACCTTTTACAATTTGTCTCGGTCCATCGTTCCTTGCTTATACTGGCGGCAAACCCTCCTCGAATTCGACCACAACGACCGCCGGTTCGCCCTAAATCATCGGCGCCCCGAGGCCGACCTCGCACAGCTAGAAATTAGTCGCACAAAATTCTCCTTCCTCCTTCCGTCAATACACCAAAACTTCACTCTTATGTATATACAAGTTTCTAGCCGACAAGCCAACGGCTTTCAGAATGGACTTTCGACCATTGCCTATCGCGTGTTTCCATCATCCTGTTTCCAACACACCATCTCTTTCTCGAGACCCTCACCGAAGGAAAACAAAAAATAAAAAAACTTCTTTCCATCACAAATAACTACGAAAAATTAGGAAAAAAAAACTTTCTCTTGGGAATAATAGCAAATCTTCTCTGTTAAAACAATCAAGCATGACCACTTATTTTCACGAGTAAATATGTAGCATTGGCAATACTCATCATTAGCCCAAATTATTACGACACTATTATTAACAAAAGTAACACTCAAAAATGCGTTTTTGTAGAATTTTCTTTTTTTTGTATTCATTTCAAACAAGTTCATGCAATAATTGAACATGCTTATATTGTTTTCAACCATTTGAGCATGTTTTCAACACTCATCATTAATCATGCAACGATCAAATTTCAAAATTTCGTCACTTTACGAATTTATGTATTTCCAAAATTTCGAATACTTCAAGATACTTTCTAACGTAGTTGTCTCGCCTCAAACAGGGCCAAAAGTCAACATACACAGAACTTCGACTTTTCTTTAGATAACCTTCGGCGTATGTTCCCCTGTTGTTGGGCAAAAAAGAACAAAATCTGTAGAAAAGTTTAAGTTAATTCGCAAATTGTGAATTTTTCTAATACTCCCCGTAAACGGCAAATCTTTTTGAAAATTTGCACATGGGTACATAAAAGTGGCCTGAATTTGTTGTCAAAATTGTGAAAAATCTGATAGCACAGAAATTTATTCAAGTGACCACTACCCTCAAGATTAACAAATTCAACCTTTAAGGGTTTGTATAAATATTTCTAAGTTATTAGAAATTATGTTTGATATATTTTATCCGGGATAGCGCGAACGCAGTCCCGACTAACAAAAATTATACGCCCGAGATATCCACATTAGGGATATTCGCAAGGGTCAGCTCGACCGAAGTGCAATGGAAGAGCCTCGCCCTGGAGGAACCGCCTTGTTGATCACGGTAACCTCTGCGCCAGGTAAGTATGCTTTGGCCAGCGACGGGCTAGATTATATAACCGCCCAGAGCTCAATCGTGTATGAGTGGAGTCTCGAGCGAATGCGCGGCGCTGCGGCCAATGACGGAACTATTTTCACGAGCCAGGGAGACTGGAGCGTCTCAGCATGTGAAGCGCTTGGTAGGAGAATACACGACGAGAATTCTCTTACGAGCGCCTTGTAATGCTTGAGTGAGCACAGATCGATTACGCCAAGAAATTTATTGAGACGATTGAAAAAGGAAAAAATGACAACTGAAAAATATTCACGATTATTGAAGACGTTTGAAATCAGAGTCAAATAATAAAGGAAATCAATATAAAATTTCCTAGAAAAAAAGGAAAAAAAGAAAACACAAAACAAAAGAGTTTGATGTCACCGCGTTTCCTTTAGAGTTTCGCTCCATTCTCATTTTTCTCTACCCCAGAGATTCTCTGTTCTCGGGAAAGAGAAAAGTAAAAAGCAGGAATTTGAAAGCTTCGGGGAACAAATGGTAAAGGCAAAGATGCCAGAGGCAGTGCACATTGAATGGAGTATGAGGGGATAATAGTGGGACGAAAACCGGATGAAGAGGAGAGAATCATAGCGAGGTGGCAGAGCCACCGATCTGGCGTTTATTAGCTTCTGCAACAACGACTACGAACACGTTCAACAAATGTCAAGCTGGATTATGAGCTCGAACGAGACAGCGACGCCAATAATCGCTCCCTGGTGCGCGATGTTGAACAAAATTAAGTACATCCAAACACACACGTGAACTTTGGAAACTTCAAATTCCCCAGCGTGTAATTTCTTTGAAAAAAAAAAAAGATAACTGCGTCAATTTATCATCGCCAGCAGGTTCGTGTAATTCTTGATTTTTATCTTGCTACTCCCTTCGGATACAAAAAACACCTAGCTGCAAATTTTCATTGAACAAAAAAAGCAAAATTTTATGAATACGAAATTTGACAAAGTTACAAAACCATTTAAGATATTTTTGTATCTTTTGAAATTCAAAATTCATTCGAAGAATCTTTTCCTTAATGCACAAATAACGAGAATGTCAGGGTTTCGTTGTTGGTGTTGATATAATGTCGCGGGTGGTTGATGGTTGAAAGGAGGATGGACTTGAACGGCGGCAACGCTCGCCACTAAACTCGAAATGGCCAACTCGTCGACTGGCAGGTCGTCGGTTGCTCTTCGCGTTAACAGCACCGGTAATGTACATATATCTACGAATACGTATATGTATATATAGTTGCAACGGCAATTCCACACTCGACGTTCATCCTGGCTCGTATTGCCAGGGCGGAGAGGCGAGCCATGGCATCCACTTATTCCTCGTAATAGCAGCACGGTCCATGTGTAACTACATGTACTCGCTCCCGCGTCAGCATTCATACGATTCTCACTCAGTCTCAATCCCTTTTCAATCTATCCATCTCACTCTCTCCTTCTATGTCGACTCCCGTACTTCCTAAGTATTCACCATCGTGTAACTATGTGCATGTGTTTAAGGGAACATACGTTGCACACACGAAGTGTGGACACATGCAGCAAAGTGCAATGCAGTCTGCAGTGAAGATTACTAGAGAATCATCAGTATGCGTGAAGAAGTATGTGTATTTACACAGTTATCCACAAAGAGTCCCTTCAACCGAAGGTTATTAGGGTCACATTAGATTCAGGACAAAATTCCAAGTCGAAAAGTCCTTGACCATTTTTCGATCTAGCAAGTTGCGGCTGACTTATCCGTCGTTGAAGTCCGGCCAATCAGAAGCGCGTTCAAAGATAGCGTCCCTTTAAACGCTTCCCATTGGCCGAATTTCAACAACGAATAAATCAGCAGATATGGGTCGGATGAAAAAACTTCCAAGTACTTTTCAACGCAGAATTTCCTTCCCGATTCAACCACGTAGTATAAACTTTCAACTCGAAGACACCTGGTATACTTAGTCAAATAATACATACGTCCCCGGTATCACAGACCATGTGTACATGTTTCTCTTGATATTAGGTGTACTGGTATCTAAGCATGCGTATCTACACTATACCAACTCTATCTTTCTCTTTCCTTTTCCTCCTCGCTTACTCTCTCCCTCCCTCTCTCTCTCTCTCTCTCTCTCTCTCTCTCTCGTCTTTCTCACTCACTTAGTTTCGTTGGATGTTGGCACGTATAAACCGCATAATGTGCAGCATGCATGCAAGTAACCGCATGTTTCCGTGGCCTGAGGGAGGGAAATGAGGACTGTACATGGGTGAATGTGGATATATACAGTATAGACATGCGTTGTCCCGAACGGGACTGCCACCATCACCACTCCCGCCAGGATTAGCGTTAAGTCGACGTTAAGTACGGACCTCGGGCACCGAGATTATCGTATCGGGCGCATTAGCGCCCGATATTAAAATCGCTTGTCGCGTTTAACCCGAGCTTCGACCGGTCTCGAGATATCGCAAACATTAAGTATACACATACATATATATGTATGTATATTTATGTACATATATGTATAGCAGTTTTACCTCCGCTCGTGTATGCTCTTCGAGTCTCCGGAAGATAGGTATTATTAGGTGTCGTATGTTCCATATTCGTGATGTATTATTCACTCCCGAGTGCGTCAGTTTACACGCTGATACAACATTCAGTCTGAATACATATATATATATCGGGAGATACGTAAACTCAGAGACAGAAACGTGATGGAGTGCTTAGTCATCGCCGTATATATTTGTATAAATAAAAGTGGCTAAATTTGTTCAATATCTCGTTTCTTTTTTGAGTACACTCTAATCCCTCTTTTATGAGGCTCTCTTCAACCATAAATTTATATTTTTGTCTGTTTTTCTTTTTCTTTCTTTCTCTTTTTATCAACGTAGATATATTTGTAGACCTTTTTTATTTTTGGAATCAGAGAAAAAAATATAAGATTTTGAATAAGGTTGTAAAAGCTACTGCATATGTTGTTTTAAATAGAAAGGCTCTTTTGTTTTTCTTATTCTCGTTCGATCATCGAGAAATCATGCGGATCGCAAGAATATACGGATTCATTGATGCACAAATAATCTCTCTATAAATACGTTATACCCTGTACACATAAACGATGTAGAATAAACGTGGAAGATGAGGTAGGCTAGCGTTCGACGCGTTTATTTTCACTTGGAAATTCCATGGTTTAAGGCTGATTAAAGATCGTTGGCGCTTCTATGATTCCATTTACTTCGAACATTAGTGTATACTCGTTGTGAATAGTATATATATACGTATATTTGCGCTGAGATCTTGAATATATAATCTTAGCAAGGTCGTTCAATAAATTTGAGCTTTATCGTTCCGTCGGAGCGTTTAAGCGATTAGCCTGAAAAGACGGATGTGGGCGAGTTTATCCATCCTCAATATCGTACATATACATTCAAATGTATTATCTGACGCCTCCTCATCGCCTCCTAACCGTCGTCTTCTTGGTTGGTTCTCTCCTCGTGATACACACCACGGCATAGCTCCTCGTATATATACACAGTTGACATTATTTAGGGCGAAGACATGGGCGAAGAGAAGAGGGAAGAACAGAATACCGGCTTAAAGCCAGCCAGCTGTGCAATGGATGTTTCGTAGTACATCTCGCGCTATTCGGGTGATTAGAAGATTAGAACGAGCCGCTTTGGATTACTCGGAGTAAAGTACCTCACTCTGAACCATCAGCGATGTCACGCCAACGTAGAGCTTTCTTCCTCCTTGTCTTTTCAGTCTCTCATTGTGAGCTCCTCGAACTCCTGAGCAAACCTACAACACCGAAAAACGTGTACATTTTATGTATGCATACGTACATACAAAAAGACATATATACATTGAACCCTACACTTCGGTGAATCTTGAGAGGAGCAAGAGAAACAGAAACGAGAGAGAAACTGCGATAGAAAGAGAAATATTATCCATTGGTGCGCGCACACGCGAGTTCCTTTTGTCAACGACGTAGCACGATATCTCTCTTCGCTCGAATTAAGAGGCGAGAGACGGGCAACTCTGCAAGAGAGATTAATAATTTGTCGGGTGGAGCAAGTGAAACGGTGAGCGCAATCGTGCCAAAGTATCTGAAGTCGCTTTCCATCTCTCGTTCCTCTTATTCACTTCTTGTTCCCTTCTTATTCCTCTCTTTTCTTTGCAATCAATGTGTATATATGTATGTAAACGTCTTCAACATCGTGGAAGAATTGGCTTTGGTGGCTGCCGTAAAGGAGCAGCTTGCCAAAAAGCCTCGAATAGCATCCGTCACTCGTCGTAGTGAGTTTCTGCCCCCCCCCCCTCCCCCACTCTCTCTCTCTCTCTCTCTCTCTCTCTCTCTCTCTCATTCCTCTCTTTGACTCTTCTGCTTTCGCTTGTCGCCCCTTTTGCGAATGCTGATGATCGTCTGGTTAGCTCTCTTGAACCGGAAGACCCCTTGCATCTCGACGTAATCGACTCACGACAAGTCTTCGACACGACGTACCACCCGGACGAGGGCTCCAGCAAAGTCGAGCAACATTATATATACATATCCACAGAATCGGGAACATCCGACGTCCAAATACACCGGGCAGATCAGGGTGTGACAAGTGGACGAGCCAAGTCAACTGACGAAGTAAAATGCCATCCAAATCCATCTTCCCATTTCCGTTTCTCTCGCGGTTATTGGACACGTGTCTCAACTGAGAATATTGAAACGAGTTCGCTCCTCGGCATTTCAAGCTTGAGTAACCGACGGAGAACTCAGCCCGTAATAAAAGAGCACACGTTAACGGAGCACGTCTCATTCGACGCCGTTGATCTTCGCCGATGAAAATCGAGAATCTCGTCTCAGTTGCCAAATTTATATGTACGTGGCCACGAAAGACGAATAATCCGCAGTCCCTAAATTTGCCAAGATGCCCTGACACCTCGTTTCCTGTTGAAACAGTAATTGGGAAATGATACTCGCTGCCCTAAAACATCCGCCGAGATACTAATTCAGGTTGACTTCTTCCGAGCTATGTTAATGGACTATTTTTACTTGCCAAGTCACGTCTCTTTAACTTCGTTCCCAATTGTGAGCTAGGCGTAATTGAACAGTGTCCAATATGACACTAGCAATGAGGTCGAGTAGACGCTGATGTTCGATACAAATATAGAATCAACCTCTAACTTTGTCGTTGAATTATCTGAAAATCCGCATCAGCCGGCTAAAGTTTTTTTGGTAAATCTTTGCGATAGCTCCATTTTATTTTATTATAATTTTTTTTGTTTTTCGCTCGAGTGCAAAAAAACTCAGCCTATGATCGGCGTCATGGTCGACACCTCTGCGACACTCGAACTCCAACCCGAGGGTTTCGTTCTCGAGTTCACTCATAATAATTCTGCCTCCTCCACAAGCCAGCAGGTTTCTGATTTCGATTTGGCTTCCGGTTGAGCGCGTCCTACCGGCCTGGAGTACCAGCTGCTTGCTCGGGCATTCGAGTACACAGCACGTACAGCACGTAGAAGTATGAAAGAGGGTGAACGTAGAAGTGCAGAAGTGCCAGGGAGTAAAAAGAGTGAAAATGGAAAAAGCGCGGAAGAGCGACGAGTTACCATATTGTATTATGTGTGCAGCCGTGGCTTCACAAGTGTATATAGTGAAGGAGCATATGTACATCGGAAAATAGAGAGTGAAAAGCAGCGTCAGAGAGACGGAAAAATATGAAAGAATGAGCATCAACAAAAGCGGAACTGCAGTTGGAAACAGAGAAGAAATAAAGACGGGAGTTCATTTACAATTTGTAGCAAGTAGACGCCAGTTCCATCATTGTGTAGTGTAAAGAATGAAATCCTAGAAACAGCGATTTTTTAAATGAATACTGTGCCGCATTTGTTATGAAGGTGATTTTTCACTTCCAGTTAAGTGTTGAAATATTAGTTGTGAATTATTTCATTGTTTGAATTAATGTCATGGCATTAACTATAGGTTTGGTCGTGCGTGAGCCTCGAATGTTGTTATTAAAATGCCCAGATCTAACTTGATATTCATTAGAACACTGCAGGTCAATAGGGTTATGTACTAAATATACATAAAATAGAAATCAATTTTTTTCTTCAATTTTTCCAACTGTAGTTTTTTGGTTGAACATCCAGGGGGTTTATATTAGGTACGTCGATCCTTTTATGGGTCAGCTGACTGTAAGTTTGGTTCACATTTTCCATTAGGGTCCAACAACGGTTTTTGAGGTCGTGAGGAAACATGGCAAACAGAGGACCATCGTATAAGCAGTAAAATTCGTACGTATTGTGATAATCGTGTACGTGTAAAGTATGTACGCATTGTGTGTAGCACTTGCATCCTTGACCCGCATAATGCGTGCACTAGAGTTGCCGAGACAAAAGAGCTGGCTGCTTGGGTGGCTGACTGGCGCGAGCGCGGGAGCAACGACGCCAGCAGCAGTCATCTCCTTCTGCAGAGAGCCAGCAGAGGGTCGACAGACGTGGCATCGGAAGAGGACTCTGAGGGCCGGGAAAGGGAGGAAAACATTGGAAGATAGCAAGAGGAACGATGAAACCCAGAGCACGTGAGTCTTGTAGCTCCCGCAGTGAAGATCCGAGCATATAAGATGTATGTTCACAAGAGAAAGACGGTGAAACTGTTCTGGCTGGAACATTTCGATATATATATATGTGCATAAACACATATATAGGTATGTGCATGGTTTTAGGTGAATATACCTACTGTACACGTCGTAGCTGCGGTGGTGAGAGTATTCGAGTATGTATACACACGGACAGGATGCCAACGGTATTCTCTGATAGGCCACCCTGGAGTTTTCATTGGCTGCTGGTCTGACCGCACCATTCCCGTACTCGTTGGGTTTTCGAGTCCGCGCGGACTCGAGCACTCCATGACGCGCTTTGCTACACCCGTCTCTCCGACTCCCACGAATTTAACCCTCTGCTCATCTCTCTTCGACGCGTGCTCGACAAGGGAACCTCTCTTGCTCACTTGCTTGCTGGTTGCTTCGGCTGGTTGCCGGAGCCACCACATGGGTTCCGCCCGCGTTTCTCTGTAAAGCCCCGCGTAGGTAGACGAACCAGACAGAGACACATACATAACCTTCCATCTTTGTCCACCTCATTCGCTCCGTTGCTTCGAGTCTCTCCTCCTTCCCCTCTGCGTCTCGGCTCGTTCCCATCTTTCAGTCGCAGCTTCTCTCACTTGCTCGCGCGCTATTGCCCTCGCTCCATCTCGATTTCTCACTCGCCATATCTTCATCTCACTTCAGCCTGCTGCTGCTGCATATCTCTTCAGCGCACCCTCCTCCCACAAGCCTCTCGTATTATACACAATTCTCGCCAGCCATCCAGCCATGCTGCCAGGGCGCAGCAGCCCTCTCGAAAACAGTCTCTCAGCGGGCAAAGCAGCAAGATCCCAACGACGAGATATGAATTCTCCTTCCTTTTATATTCCACGCTTGCCTGCCCTCCATTTTGCTTGCTCGGGCCCTTGTCTGCCTCGCCGATCTCTGACTACCGTATGTGTAGTCGGCTCCACACTGCGGGGCTATCTCGTCGCCACTCTCTCTCTCTCTCACTCACTCCACCTTCTCCTCCTCATCCTCCTCGTTTCTCCTTGCGACTCTCCCTCTTGCATTCTCGATCTCGCCTTCTTCTCTCCCTGGTCTCATCTCTCCGTATAAGCTCTCTTTCTGCCTCTCTGGCTCGTTTCAGGCGTTCCACAGCTATCGTAGTCTGGTTTCACCGCCTCACCCACTTCTCTCACTCCAATCCCTCTTTCTCTTTTCCTCTTATGGGACAGACGCTCCACCGATCCCGACTCCACTATCTTGCTCCGTTCCTACCATTTCGTCGTTTCTTCGTACTCTCCTCCCCTCCGCATCGTCCTCTTCATCGTCGCTTCGCTTCTTCACCGCCCCAACTATCCACCACCGTCGTCGTCGTCGTCGTTGTCGACGTCGTCGTCCACTTCATCTCACTCCTTTGGCTCTCTCCTTCCTCAGCATCTTTCACCTCGATGACGCGCTGCTTTGTGCCTGTGTCGAGTGTGTACTCACTCACTCACTCATGCTTCCCCTTCACTCATTTCATCTCTTCTTTTTTACTTTTCTCCTCTGTCTTCCTCTTTCCTCCCTTTTTTTCATCTTCTACCATCTTTTTCTTCGGCTCTCTTTCTCCGCACACACTCCCTGAAGAACATCTCGTCCTCTTCATCGTCGCAGCATCCTTGTGGCTATACAACCCAAGTTTATATATACGTGGCCCACTGCGTATAATGTATGTATCCATTTGTGTACCTACCAGGGGAGTCCGACCGACTATCCGGTATATCCAAGCAGACCACGGTGCCAGAGCTCAACCCGACGACGATGGCTTGTATCTCTAAAGTACACATAGTAGTATCGTTGTACAATTCTTTATTTTTTATTGTACACACTGCCTTTTTTTGTCACTGCTTTTTATATGCATACCTTCGTCGACGTTTATTTATGCGTTGCTGCTGTGATCAGCGAATGATTATAAGTAGGCGGTAGGCTTGAGTATGCGACACGCAAGGAACGAGAATGAAGCGAGACACTTTGGGTGGCGGTGTGTTCGATATTAAAAATAATTGAAAAAAGAAAGAAGGAAACTTCCATCAATTAGCGATAATGTCTTCGGGGGGTTAACTCAACGGGGAGCGGGAAACCTGCTCTTCACTTCTCGAGCCATATACTCGCGCGTGTATTAATTCAATGATTATCTGTAGTAAGAATTGTACAAGAAGAGCGTGCGCAGCCACATGTAACATTACACCCAGCAGAAATTGGTATCATTTTGGTTCGTTAGTCAATGGACCACCGTCATAGAATTTCTCTCTCTCTCTCTTAATCTTCGTGTCTTTTGGACCGCAACCATTTTTATTGCTTTAATATGAGCTCGTTGTCGAAAAGCGGTAGGTGTAATAGATGCAAACGCATGGCTAATGCGCATGTGTAACAAGAGTGAACTAAGCGCTATACTCAAGTACACGGGGGGGAGGGGGGGGGGGGGGGGGGGGTTTGGGGGGGGGGGGGGGGGGGGGGGGGGGGGGGCAGTGGTTTTGCAGCAACTAACTGGAGCGATCAACTGATGATCCCAATTTGTGTTATCTCTTTTCGCGAACGTTATTCTCGACCCACGCATCAATCTGATCATGCCCACGTAATTCGAAAGCCTATCTACTGAAGCCATTTGCTGAACATGGAACAGCGAGAGAGAAACAAAGACAGAGTTCGGAATCTTTTCTCATCCACAAAAAAGTGTCAACGATTCATTAAACTCCGCCTCACACTCATTTTATTATCAATTCAATAACTTAACAACGCACATTTCTTCTACTGCTTCACCATAGTCTTCAGCCCACATGCGTCTATCAACATGAAGTACTCGAGCATCGAATACAAGCATGTACACGTGGATTGTATATACCCACGAAGCTACGGCTGAATTTTCTACAGCGTAGGAAACGCGGTAACGTGGAGAACGTTCGAGGGTGGAGATTGGAACAGAGGGCACAGAGAGCACATCGTACCTGGTGCTCTATGGTTGCGGCATAGGCGCGGTGAAACCGCCTGCGATTCGACGCCGACCGCACGCCTCGCGGTATTCTATAGTCCTGTGTATACATGTATATGTATATTTGCACACATGCATAGAAATACCGTATTCCGTTCTATCCGCCCTCTCACTTAGACCAGCAGCACGAGAGTGCCGTGACAAAAGCGGAAAATTCAGCTTTAAGCGAGACAGCGTTTAGTGCAAGGGAGATAGAGAAAGAGAGAGAAAGCGTTGACGGGATGTGGACCACTCACGGGCGTTTCTACCCTCTCATCCCCGAGGCGAAATTGCAACTATATACATCACTCACCATAGGTATAGTGCTGAAGATATAGCAGCTTCCATGGATGATTTGGCTTGGTAGACATATATGTATACATATAAAGTTAGATGGATATACCGACGGAAGGGAGGCGACATTTTCGTCGGGGGTTGTTCACAACCCCTCCTACGTGATATTCGGGCAGTGTGTATCCTCCCCGTAGTATAGAGCACGCTGCTGCTGCTGCTGCTGCTGCTGCTGCTGCTGCTACTGCTGCTGTGCGGCTGCGGATGGTGCGGTGTAGTGGTCGGGGGATGGTTAGGGCACAGGCACCACAAGGGTGGTCAAACCGCAAACGAGACCACCGTCCTGGCTATCTGCTATCTGGATAACCACCACCGAACCACCATCACCACGCGGCCGCCAGAGCTTCCACGAGCGTTGCCTCTACTACTGCTGCTGCTGCTGCTGCTGCTGCTGCTGCTGCTGTTGCTGCAGCAGCGCTTGCGACGTCAGTGATGCAATCCCTTTCCACTCCCTCCCTCCCCCTCGCGATTTGAACCACCTATACTCAACCCGTTAACCCTCATACTGAGAGAGGCAGAAGATACACCTCAACAGTACAAATAGATACATAAGAGAAATACATCCCTCCCAGTCCCAATGTTCAACATACTATCCACCAATTTTCAGGCACTGGTCGACAGTTTCCCCAAATTTGTGGACGCGCACTTTGGGAATGGAGATTATTTACACTTGTGGGTTTTAGTCACCGTATTCCCTCGTGATTATCAAAAGTCCGATTGATGTATGATGTAACACAATGGAGGATCCGTTTTCACCTGTCACGATGGAACGTCATATCGTGATCATAGAAACCCAAGTAAGATTAAAATCTTTCTGTTGGCTTTTTTTTTCTTTTCGTGATCCGAAACCATGTAGTGACGGTTTGATCGAAGATCGTCGACATTCCGAATCATTACTCGGTGATAAAATGGCGGGTACGCTAGTTCTGTTCCCTGTTAACACTAAAAGGCATCGTAGATCTCAAGAAGATTGGCCTCTCTTTGGATCATCGATAATAACTCCTTTATTATACTCTATCTATGATCCGCCTGTCAAGCCTATTCCTCCAAGCTGATTCTTTGAATAAAAAAACGCTCGAGTGTTGATTGATCTTCTCGTTATACTCAGTGGGGAGTTCCATTGGTTTTATTCTCTTTTTTTAATGCTATTGTCAATCAGAAGCTGCTATTGTGCTTCAGAATTGAAGCTCCGGTATGTTCAAATTACCGTGCATGGGAAACTCCATTGCATCCTTCTATCTGTGTTATTTTGTCGATATGTGTGTTAAACCTCTCTCTCTCCCTCTCTCTCTCTGCGACGCAATGAACCAAAGCTAATCGCGAGTACAGGAGGGCTTTACGAACGAAGATATTACGGAGTGGGAGGTATATTGTTATTGTGTATGCGGTAACGCATCTGCAAGCACACTGACAAATGCATCCGTACCAAAGCTTTCCATATATACCGACACCATATTGCTGTTATTATTGTAGTATATACTGAACGAGAATAGCGAGAGAGAGAGAGAGAGAGAGAGATATGAGAGTGAAATCCAGGAAGGATACTGGACCGAGTGATTGTAAGAAAAGGACATTGCGATATGAATATTGGCAGATAGGTTTCGACACAGGCGAGCGTAGACTACATATTCGATAGATTTTCGATTGAACGCGTTCGCTCTTTTACACATATCGTCGCCAATAGTCCGCCACAAGGGCGTAAATGTCCGGGATCCCGGATTTAAACCCATGCTAACTAGGACCTTTTTCCCGGCGGTTTATATCGATACGTTGACGATAGCCATTATAATCCGGAAGGGAGCTTACCCCATTAATTCAGTAATTATTGAAACGGCTTTTTGCCTCCTCTCTCTCTCTCTCTTTACACCCGGCTCGGTGTACCGCCCACTTTTGTGCATTATATGAATAAATTATAAATTTTCCATAGCACCCCGATCGACTTTCCGCATTTATTAATCATCAGCCATCGCCTGCCCCGGCTCACATATTTTTATGTGTCTATAATATACGCGTGTTTACACACATACATGCTAGGGCGAAAACAAAATAGCGAGTGAACGAAACCGCACGCGTACGATAAAACGTGCTCACACTTGACCACACGCGGTAAATTCGCCCGAGAAAGCACGTAAACTGTAGGGAACACGCAAAATGCAGGTATTCACATACATTTGCATATATATGTATAAATATATGTATGAATACTCATACATATTTGATAATTCATTTAAAAAACGATGTAAAAGAGAACGATAGAGGGCAGGATGCGAATGGAAGCGGAATTACACGAATGGTAGAGAGAAAATTGTAGTATTGTGTACGCGCGTGCAGCCGATATAACAGAGAGAATCACGTTTCTGCACAACTCCGCCCGTTTCATTCTATACATCTATAGATATATTATAATATATATATAGCAACCCAAATTTGCACATATTCGCGATTGACTGAACTCCTCACAGACATACATACATACAATTGTTTCCCGAAGCGTGTATATACATATGCCTACGAACACATGGGGTTTATAGTCTGTGTACACTTTTGCCATTGCCATTGATGATACATATGTGCCCAGGGTGCTCTATCGACGGCAAAGCAATGACGGGGAGGATACGCTATATGGAGTCGATTCGTGGGATGATCACCCAATGTTCTCGTTCGGCACCGCGTTCCTTCCCCGCTCTCGTCCATTGAAATCGTTCCGGCCTATTCGGCAACTCGTTTGTTCGCACCCTCGTTCGTCCCATCAACCCTTCGTCTCTCTCCAACGCCCCTACATCCTCTCTCCGTACCATCTAAACCGAAATTCACAACCCTCACTTTTCCTCCCTTTCTATCTCTATCTCTTTCTTCTCCAATTCTCTATTTCACTCCCTCTTTCTCTCTCTCTCTCTCATTCGGACATCCCGACGCACCTCTCGTTTATCCCAATTCGGTGGAACCCACTTTCCCGTTAACCAGCAACTATCCAACAACGTACACATTGACTTTGACATACCCTTTCCTATATCTATTCCTACCAACTGCAACAGCTAACCCCTGCACTCATTCGTCAGGATATATACCGTAATTTTCGTTGTTGCGACAAAACAACCCCCGGTACAACTATCTCACATGCCGTTTCCAGTTTTAACCATCACTTACCGATACCATTATCACCTGACTTTTCATCCTGCCATTCACGATCTTTGTAATCCATTTCCAAGTCATTAAGTTTTCAGTTATACTTCAGCAGATTTCTTCTTTCCCACTAAAAACAATGTTTCATTGATGGTTTTTCTTCTGACCCTGTCAATTTTTAAATAACAGCGATTTGTTGAGAAAAAAAAACCACTTGGTTAATGTTTAAAGAATCTTTTGGCCAACTAAACAAACGGTGGTACATTGAAATTACATTTAAAACACGAATTATTCTTCTAAAAAGATTTATGAACATATTACGTCGTCAGATTTGCAATATTTGTTGCAATATTGACTAAAAGTTGAATTATCAGTTTAAAGATCGTAACGAAATAATTTTATGTGATTTAAAAAACAAAAATTGACAAATGGAACGTGGGCCACCCGTGAAAATGTATTTTTTCAAACTCCACTACGAAATTCTGATTATATATCTTTCAACGTTCAAAAGAACACCGGACCTCTATTCTATTCGAGAATAAATACTGCGCGAAATCTTTTCTTCTCTATTTTTGTTTACATCGTTCGTTTCGACTGTTCACATACGTTTCCCTCTCTCTCTCTCTCTCTCTCATTCCTCGGATATTCTCTGGTTCGCGAGCGTATATACGCGTGTCTATATAAATGCGTCTCGTCTTAACAAACAGCGATATATATACATTTTGTGTACACGAGTACGTGCAGCACACGTTTGTATATCACCGTACACCACTCTCTGAAAGTTGAAGCTTTGCGAATGTGCCTGCTGGGTGGGCCGAGCAGTAAGTTTCGCTTCGTTCCGCATCTTTTATCCGGACAACTCTCCAACCCACGATAAGTATACATGCATTATACATATACGCAGAAATAGGCACAAAATGTACAGGTTGTCGCAGAAATTGAGTTCAAACCTTAAGTGAAGAATAGATCGCCAAATTCTGAAAATAAAAGTTCTTAGGCATTTCTCTCTGCGATGTACCGTTGATCAATTATTAATCAGTTTTGTGACAGCCAATCCGATACGCAGTGCGGCGTCTGGGCATCGAGTGAGGGAAATAAGCGTCGCAGCCGATAGGCCCAGACCTTATCGCTGGCCACTCGCTCCGCCCGCACTTCTTATCGGTGCAAAGCATTGGCTTTCACTAATTAATTAATATCTTATGAACGGTGAATCGGAGAAAAAAAGTGCTGAAGACTTTTTGCTTCGGGATTTCGAGATTTAACGACTCGTTAAATCTTCAACACAAATTTTGGAACACGCTGTAAGCAACAGTATACAAACGTGTGGCAACGGCAAACCGACGAGATTTTCATTAAACGCTTTCGCTCTCTCCCTCGCCACTACAGCGATGTTTGCATGTCTGCTCGTTCCTTCGCCATCGTGCACTTCTCTCGCGTGCACGTAAACTCTCCTTCGCCACCCTCCACGGTACACAAAACTCCTTTGCAAATACCGGCGGCGTTGTGTTAGCGTAAACGGAAAGATGATTCTTCCTCGTTTCATGAAAATTTCAACCCACCAAGAGAGAACTCACAGTTGCACGAATAGAGATCTAGTTTAACTGCTCATACACTTGCCTTTGAAATTTCAACCCCTCGACCGAATCCGGAAACGCTGAAGCTCCAATAAACTGATATCTTCGCAGATATATACCATTACTCACGTTTATTCGTGCGAAACTAAATACTCGTTGATAAAGTGGCTGCGTGATGATTCAAACGATTTGTCTGTTAAGTTCAAGCCTAATTATCGATTTCAATTCTAAGAGAACAAAAAACAAAAATCATTATCGTCATGAGACGATTGTTTCCTTTACCTTCTTTCCGAGTTAAAGATTTTTTTTGTATTTCAAACACGTTTCCATCATTTTACGAGCGTTTGAATAAAACTGGAAAAATTTCGAAGCTTTGTACAATTAACTAAAATTATACTGGATAAAAAAGTTTTGAAAAACATTTTTTTTTTAAATCCCATCGCGTTAATTCTTGATTAATGATTTTTTTGACATTTTTCTTCGATGTGTCATTAAAAAAAAAGTAACAACGAAAACACACTTTTAGATAACGATGCGATCTTAAATTTATCATTTTGTTGCTTGGACTTAGCTCTAGCGGTTCTTAGTACTTTTCTCATGACTATAACGTCGATTCCTAGACGTATATATACGAACGGAAGTTGAGGGGGCGAGATGGAGCTGTTGGGACGTTATAATGAACAGAAAACTCGTGGTAAAACATATAGAACGTAAGTGTTTTGTAGCCTAGCTCACAGTAATGTAAGAAGCGTTGAGAGGATTGACTCGTTAGAATCGTGACTCACGTCTATCTCGAAGGAAGCGGATGGGAGATGGAAAACGAAGCTGTGGGGGCCTGAGAGAATATGTATGGGCTCACGTAGATACTAATTATTGCGATACATACACGAAGGTGGCTATTAGAGGAGCAATTTTCATACTTCTGCACTACGAAGGCCCCCGCTAGTCTACTGAGCGAGACTAACCTCGAGAGAAAATATATCCGAGTTTGAAATACATGTATTCATTCGTGTAGACACTTATTTTGCTTCACTTATACACGGATATATATATATACGACTGAAAGAAAGATATGGAGGTAAAATTTACTTCGCGAGAGATTCGACAGAGTGGAATGAAAGTCAGCAATGGACGAGAGTTAAACTCGCGATAGTGCATGTGTTTCTCTTCGTTTATTCCGTTGCTGCACGTACAGACCGAAACGTGTTTTGAATCCACGGTTGATTCCCGCGAATAATCCAACACAGACTCATTCTGAATGTACTTGCATTCTGCAATTATTATACATATACGTATATATTATTTCGTATAAATGTATATTATTGTTTATATATGTTTTAGAGATATATACATATATATGTGTATGTATACATAATACAGTGTGATTCCTCGAGGGAAACCTCGCATAGCCCATTCACTTTAATCGAGTTACCAAATGAACAAATATTTTACCGACCACAAGCACGACATGAATTTTTATCATTACACTTTTTCTTTCTCCCTCTCGCACCGGATCCCGTAATCAGTGGAATATAAATTACTTTTTCGACTCCGATCGAGCATGAAACGAGAATATAAGCAAGCTCGAAGGGTGATTAGAAATGCTTGCAGAAAATTAAGTCAAGTCCAAAACTCACAAAGTATTTTTGATTTTTCTTCCTTTTATCAGATTTTCCGGTAACAAATGTTTGCTATAGTCACATTTTCGTTTACTAGAGACCACCAAACCGTTAACACACCAAAAAAGAGATGCGTTTTCATAAAAATTGACTTCGATAAATGAGCGTTGCTAATTTTTAACAGAGAAAAGAACAGAATTGTTAACAAAACTCGATGATAAATTTTAATTACTTTAACGACACTGTTTCTCGATTAACGTGTGCGAGAAATTTTGAATAAGGTTATTGACAATAAAAAATAAAGGAGTTTCGCTTCACTGAAACGAACTGACCGGTGGAAGGGAAATGTCTATAGTGTGCGAAAAATGAGGGAGAGAACTCGTAAATTGTCGAATAAGCGTTAATAACGAAAGCGGCAATCTAACGACTGGATTATAATCAAAACGTTTCACCAATGCGTTTACCTTGTCTCGGCATAGTTTGTTTCGCTCGTTCATTTATTCCCTCCTCGCTGTTTTTTTTATCTCTCCCTCTCTCTTTCTCTTCGTTTTATATCTGGTCAATTTTTTCTCGGGCCATTTTGCCTTGCCTTCGATAACTATAGCAAACTCGCGCATATCATTACCATGCAAATACGAGACTGGCGTGCCGTTTCGTTGCGTGGCAATGCATCACAAAACTCCCGGTTCTTTCGTTTATCTCTCTCTTTCTCTCTCCCTCTCTCTCTAATAAGCCACCTTTTCCTTTTTCCTCCTGTTTCTCCTTTATCTACAGAACCATATGCAAAACGTGCGCCACTATTATAATAACATTTCGTTCAATGAAGCTTCCATTGAATATCCCGCGAACCGTGAGCATGCATGGCATCGCTAATTATATACCGGGTGTACGATTTGCACGATGCCTAGCACGTTCAAAACTTCCACATTATTACATTTGCTTGAAACGCTTTTTTGCCCCGATCTCGTAGACCCATCGTTGTCCTTTTTTTATTATTCTTAATCCCTCCATTTGCTCTCGGCTTCGTTCCACTCCATTTTATCCCAGATAATCCCATTGCCCGAGAAAACTCTGTAATCTGCGAGGCTCTTTTTTCCACTCAGTTAGTCCGTAATGCCTCGTTTGTTTTTTTTTCTTGAAATATATTTTTTCACTGGAAATACGAATATTCTCGTTCCGCAAGCAGCTTCAGAAAATATGATCGCGAGGCGTATTCGTCGAATCGTAAATTCACATTAGAAAGCGATCAGTTAGAGCTTTTCATTAATCTACTAAATGTTCAAAATGAAGTGAAGAATCTGGTAAAGAAAAATCGGGAAACAAAGATTCACGACTTTGACCAAAAGAAATTAAAGAGATACTCTTCATATTTTTGTATCCATTTCCATCATTATTTTCTATTGAAGATTCGCCCTTTTTCGTTTGTTTTTCATTTTTTTTTAAGTTGATAGTCCCCTCAATTTTCTTTATTATTCATGTATTTACATTAAGAGCCTTCTTAATGTAGATATTTTAATAAATCTAGACTTTCATAAACATCCTTTAGAATTTGGGACCCGAAGTTCGAGCTCTTTACCTCGCTACACCGTTCCGAATAAAAAACTATTCGACCAGCTGCAAAGACTGTCAGAACTTTCTTTGCACCACCAATTCGGAGTGACGAAAAATGTTGAAAAAAACAAATAAGAAGTCGAGTTTTGAAAAACGCTTCATGACTACACGATTTATTTGAAGAAACTACAAAAAATCCGATTGCTTATCGAGTTTTGTTCGTTGAGAATAAAAAATCATGAAAATCAGCAATTTTCATGGCCCCAAGAAGAAGTAATGAGTATAAAAATGTGTAACTGATTGAAAAAAAAAACCTGTTTTTACCCAGTGCCTGTATGCCAAGAAAAGCGGCTGAAATCGTAAAGAGATAGAAAGTGAAAGACCAAGGATTGAGGATACGAAAGAAAAGGTATTTCTGTTTCTTTTGGAAACAAATAAAAAATCGTAATCGTTCATTTAAGAATCACGTTTCGTTTCTTTATTTAATCGATCATTTTTTCACATATCTCCTTCGCTCTGTTCTCGTATCGTACATACATTTTTCATATGTTTTTTTTTTCATATCGAATGTTTTCTCTCTTACATTTATATCATCATATCATTCAAACGTAGCTTGTTATTGTTTACATGGTTTTTTTTTTCATTTAATCGTTTCATTCGTCAATGTGTTTTTCTTTTCCATTTTCTCACACATTCACTGAGGCATATCCACGGGCACATAGCGACATAAAACACTCGAGGGGGTTTGCGCTTGGATGAGGTCTGGGGGGGGGGGGGGGGTGGATTGGCGGAGGGGCCAGAGGGCAAGGGGCAGCTCTCAATATAATATTTACAATTCTCTCGTATCATCGACGACTTCAATCCAACCGCCGGACGTATAAAAATATGACAGTATGTGATGCGCACGCGTTTCGCGATAGTGTGACTGTGTACGCGCACGTGTGTGTGTGTGTGTGTCGTTTGTGTGAGAAAAAGAGTCTCTGTGTACAGAATTTTCTACCTTTGTCAACATTTTATTGTTTATTTTTTTCCAAATTTACGAACGTGTGTGTGTGTGTACGTGTACGTGTGTCTGTGTTTCGCTTAGTTTCATTGTTATGTTTTTTTTTCTCTCTTTTTGTTTTCACTTTAACGCCCAATTATATACAATGTGTACATAAGTTTAACGAGTGGTGAATATACACGTTCATATATATTCATCCTGTTCGTAGTATCGCCTGAGCAATAATAATAATAATAATAATAATAATAGTAGTTCTAAGTATAATAGAAAAAGAAAAAAAAATAATAGCAATCGTGTGACGATAATGATCGACGGGCGATATCGTATCGTGAAGGAAATTTTTATCTACGTCGTTTCCTTCACCTCTATAATAAAAGAAAACAAAAAAAAAAATGACAAAAAAAGAAGAAAAGAAACATCGACGAACAGTAGTTCGAAGTCGAAGTTTGCCTCAAAACTCGTAAGGTCCCTCGAGACTCGTAAATTATATCACTTTGTAAAATCGTCTCCTCCCGCACCACAGCAACAACAACAACAACAATTTCAATAATAATAATAATGACGATAAAATAATAATAATAATAATAATTGTAATAACATTTATAACTATATTTACATTTGAGGGAGCTCTTTGTGTGTTGGTGCGGTCGTTTGAAGTGTACAATATCTCGTGATATCGTATTGCGAATGGTTATTTTTTTTTTTTTTTTATTTAAATAATGATTTTCAAGTTTGTAGAATAAAAATGCAGAACGAGTCGTTGCCGATTAATTTTCTTCGTCAAAATTAAGAGCTGAGAAAATTGGTAAATTTCCTTTGTTTGGGTTTCGTTTTGTTGTTTACCCGAAGAAAAATAGTAGCGATATAAAAAAATAATAAAATTGTAAAAGGATAGAGATAATTATCGTTGCATTCCAACTGTACAAACTTCAAAACCATTATTAGTGTATGTACGTGTGTGTGTGTTTGTGAGTGAGTTTGTTGTGTTTGTGTTTTATGTATGTGTTTGCATTTGTGTGTCGTCTCTTTACCTCGTCGTTCTCTCGTTAGTACATGACCTCGTAGACGGTGGCTTTCTTGTCGCCCGAGCCCGTAACGATGTACTTGTCGTCGGCTGAAATGTCGCAGCTCAGTACCGAGGACGATTCCTTCGACTGAAAGCAAATAATACAAAAGAAATGGTAAGATAAATGCAAAGAAAAAAAAATCATAAAAATGTATGGGTGAATAAATGCAAAGAGGTTTTTATGAATTTTTGTATCAAGGGTCTCAAGAGTTGGTTACAATTTTGGGAGGACAAACAGATCAGGAGGTTCAGAGAAAGAAAAAAAAGGTAATTGAAAATTTGTAAAAGCCAATCAGCTGCGTTGGCAAGAAAAATATTCGAGAACGTGTCTTCATAAAAATGTTAAAATCCAACGAGCCAACTTCCGAGACATCCGAATAGATCGGTGGCACGCAAGCGTATATACTGACAACATGAACGTCAAAGAGTTTGCGTTCAACTTTGTATTCATTGTACCAAGAGTTGTACATCATTAGACGAATAAAATCGAGAATGAAACATCCGAGCATCGTGTTACTCAAGAGAAACTATGAATAGCGTTGAAAAGAAAAAAATGACGTTCCTACTAATGGGGATGTCTGAATGTTTTGAGCCAGTTTATTATTTCAAGAAAAACAAAAGCATTTCTCGTCCCAGACACATTCAATTTAGCCTTCGTTACAAATAATTCTTTGACTTCAAGAATCATATGTTTGTTAACGAGGATAAAATTGAAAGAAAATAACAAACGTAGGTTGATTCGTTGCTGTATTTTCTAAAGAAACATTCGGACCAATGAATAAAGTTCTAATCGACGTGATTTGTAATTAACCCAAGAAGAAGGAAGGAAGAAAGGAAGGAAAACGAAATTTGTGGATGTTATGTAAGTTGGTGGCAGGGCTAAAGGATCCCTGGCAAACTTCGACCAGGAATTAATATACTCGCCATGTACGCGTTTGCCCTCCGTTCCCTTCGACCAGGGCTTTATATACATGGGAATATAACACTGGAGAATGGGGAACGAGGAAGGCAAGGGAAAGAGAGTGAGAGAGAGTTACTGATTCAAAGTGCGTGCGTGCCTGGGTACCCGGGATATCTAACAAGTAGTAGCCACGATAGGTGGAGTACATGCATGTAAACATGAACACTCGCTCGAGGACGTCGTTACACGAGGAGAAGAGAAACGAGAGAGGGTGCTTACCGACTCTCGACCTCACTGGAATTAAATTTCCACTTTCCCCCCGCCCCTCCCCCGCCCCTGCCCCTCGCCCATTTTCTCTCTTGCTCTCTGACTCTCTCGCTCTTTCTCTCTTCCCGAATAGCCGGCACCTCTCTAATGCTCTCCCGTACAGTAATCAGGGCCTGAGGGGCTTCCGGCTAAAGGAGAATATGAATGCGCCACGCGTTCCCTAACATTTTTCGAACACGTGCTCGATTTATCGGGGCAAAGATGCTCGAGATTTTGATATTTTTATCAAGTATCGCCACTCGATCGAAATATAATTAGAGAAGTGAAAAAGAGGGTGAAGTAACAATTGATCGTTGCAATGAATAATCGACGGATGAGAGATCACGAAAAATTTCATAAATAACACAAACGTTCACGTCATTTCAATGGAAGTAAATTCAATTTGACGAAATCTACAACAACCCATGATATTGGAGTTTTCAGCGTTGGAAGATAACGAAAAATAATTCATTTTTTCATCAATTTATCGAGGTTTTATACTGGACAAAAAGAAAAAGTATTTACGCTGCAATCGAATGAGGAAAATTTCAATATAATAAGCAATGGTGATATCTCTTACCTGGAATATCGAGGCTCCATACGGTGTACGCCAGGCATTAAGAAGATTATCCTTTCCAGTGGAGACGAACCATTTACCACATGATGCAAATCGCAACGAGAGTACGCAAGATTCGTGAAGATGTAATTGATACTTGTCGGGTTTGGTGGCGTGCAAAACTTCGACGTTTGAATTTTCCATACCAACGGCAAGCCATTCGCCGGTGGGACAATAGCCGAGTGAGAAAATTTGTGATGTAAAATCGTGCTGTTGGAGTTGTCTGCCTTCGCGAAGATCCCACGATCTAACGGTATTGTCAAGTCCACCGGTCCACAATTTGGAGCCATCGGCTGATATGTCGATGCACGATGCGCCGTCCGTGTGTCCCTGGAATTGTCTGACGAGCGTTTGATTCTGAAGATCCCAAACGGCTATGTTACCGTCGCTGCAACAGCTGAAGCAGACTTTCGAGTCGGGGGATATCGCAAGAGCGTAACACGCCGGGGCGGACGATGTTAATTCGGCCTTGATCCTCGGCGTTGGACTTGCCAAATCCCATATACTAAGTTGACTCGCTTCACCACCAACGATCAATGTTCTACCATCCGGTAACAATTTAACCGATCTTATATAATTGTCACGTTGAAGACAGTCCAATTGTGATACGGGCTTCGCGCTGCCACCAGCACCTTGACCAATATCCCACACTTTGACGCAACCCTTGCCACCGGTGTAAACGTATTTCGTTGGATTTGATATCGTTACGGCGCACACTACCTCACCATGAGTAAGTGTGTTTATCTGTCGCGCGTGCCTCGGTATACCGGGTCCTATGAGGGCATCTGGGGGAAAGGGCACCGGCTGCATTTGACCCTCGCTCGGCACGTGGAAGCTATACGCCCTGAAAAAGCCGCAATGGGGTATTGCCCCGTTGTAATATTACCAAATCGACACGAGCTTGTGTCATGGGGAAGAAGAGTTTACTATATGCCTCTCTCTGTCGCTTTAGAGAGGGGAGAAAAGCATAAACAGGCAATCTTAATGATTTAAGGATCAGACAGATTTCATTTGACTCAATTAGAAGGGATCACAACAGCAGATAAGTTGAATATCTCAAAAATTGTAGGTTGAAAAACAATCGAGTAAATTTGACGTTTAAATTAGTGGAGAAAGCTCTTACGATTTCTGATCCTAGAAATCGAATTAGGGAATCAAAAAATTGAATTATACAAAAAAAATTAACTTACGGTTTTCCACCAGGTACTCCGATCGATCCAGCTGGCGCTCTCATCGCGGCATGAGGATCGTAGAGTTGTTGAAGAGAAGGTGGACCTCTTGGTGCTCCATAGCCATTGTAGGCCATCATATCAACATGTGGATGAAGTCCACCCGGTGGCATGTGATGAGGTGGTGGTCCTGGTGGATAATGAGGTGGATAAGCACCAGCCACACCAGGAGGTGGTGGCCCTTGAAGAAGTTTAGCAGAACTCGTGGCTTTCAAACCTCCCGTACCCCCGCCCGAAGCTGAGGTTGGTGTCATTGGTTTGGATATCGGGGTCGTCGGCTTTTCCCGTTCTTCCATTTTTTTCGCTGAAGGCGTACTTGCGTTACTGCTCGTACCACTTCGTGGTGAATGTGGGGGCGCATCTTTTTTTGTTTGTACCCCAGAATTTAAGGAGGAAACGCCGACTTTGTCGAGGCCATTTTCACGGGGCGATGAAGTCCCGTTTACCGCAGGACTCGGTGGACCTTCACTACCGTCGTCAACCACTAAATCTGGGTCACTTTTTTCACCATCGCTCTGTAAATGAACGATTCGAACATGAGGATCATCAAATGAAACGTTTTTTCAGTCTCGGTTACTTTAATTGTTTTGTAGCCCCGGTTGTTTTATGGTCTTTGGGTCTTTTAGACCCAGGCTCCTTTTCGATCTCACAAATCTTCTAATAATTCATACATTTTCTTTTACAATCAAATAACTTCGGACTGAACAAACGGTAGGTGATTAAACGTCGAGAAATACTGTTCCGCTGTAGTCAAAATTCAAAAAAAGAGTGTAAATCAGTTGAGACAGAAATCTTTTTTTAGCCTGGGTCAAAAAGACCCACTGGGAGTAAAGCCGAACTATGGTTATGGGTATGTACTTCTGTACTTTTGATTGAATGAAATTTAAAGTAACACTTAGGCAACCACTTACGTGTCCGATGTCCTTGTCTTGTTCCTTCTTCATTTTCTTAATGTGCATCGGATGATCGTGATGATTTTGCGAGTGGTGCTGATGAAGGGATTCTTGTGGTGTTCTCGGCCTACTGTATTTATCACCGGGAGATATCGAACTCCTCTAAAAAAGATAAAACAAAAGAAATTCGTTAGGAGCGACCCTCGTAAGAAAGAAAAAAATATAAATTTTCAGATACAGAAGAATTTCAAACCATTGAGCCATAGATTTACAATTAATTGTTTCTTCATTTTTCAAAACGAAAACCACAGTAGGAAAATGTTTGAAAAAATTCTATCAAGTTATCTAGACTGTATTGGGTTTGTGAAAAAATTTCTATTTCGATGTTCATAGTAGTTTAGTCGAAAAAAGTTGTCACCAAATCAATAAAACTCGGTATTCGTTATGAAAATATTAGTTTAATAATAATGGAAAAATAGCCAAAAAAATAAATAGATGGGAGAACGTAAGTTTTACTATGGATCAAAGGGTCAAGCCGAGGGCGATTTTTGCAAAAGTGAAACTTATACTTTTTCTTTTGTCAATGTTTGTTTATTGTTTTCATTTTGGTTTTATTTTTTCATTTTTTTGCCGTTTTTTCGTAGGGTGTTGGTGAATGGAAAAAAAAAAGTTTTCATTCGACATGAGGCACTATGCGGAGTTAGTGAATCGTGCATCGCTGTTTTTGTGACGCTTCACATTTATGCCAGTGTATAGAGTCGGGAGGGGGTTAGGGAGAGTTACGTCCAAGCCCCCCAGCGTCAAAGAACATAAACAGAATGCTCGATATCCATTATCGGATTGCAGTTGGTATATATGGGCCGTGTGGGTGTATTTGTCTGTGTGTGTGAAGCAAAACGATTGCGATAAAACGATAATATTCGGTAACTGGGTGCGTGTCGTGTGTCGACGGGTTTATAACACGCGCTCTCCTATTCCGCTTCGATCTCGATACGTAAACGACTGGGGCACAGTTTATCTGACGTACTAAACTACCGGGTCGTTCGCGCGTTTTATCACTCGCGCCTCAGCTTTTCATGCTTTTTCAAAACTATATTTTTTCTTTAAATAATTCACTCGGTTAAAAAAGTGTCATTTTTCTGTCATCTGATGCGTTATTTCTTGATTCTTTTTTTTTTTCTAGTTGAACAGGAAGTTTGAGACAAAAAAAAGTTCCGATCGTTTTTCATTTTTCGTTCCTCAACTAACTTTTCACCAACATTTCGTCAGTGTAGAAATAAAAACAGAAATAAAAGAAATTTGTATTGTTTTTTGGGGATATGAGCAATCCGACGCGACAAAAACGTACAGGAAATGTCGAAATTTCACTCGATCCTACACACTCTTTTGTCCAAACACAACGATTTGAAGGATTTCTCGCTTTCTCTCATTTTTATGATTTTGTTTACAATAATTTATCGCATATCGTTCTTTATTAATTCACTATTTATGGAACGTTTTCATTGATTATTTTGGGATCAGTATTATTGGTATATGTTACCAGTTTATGGCGGACTGGACGAACAATAAACGCTTTGTTGCATTAATTACGAGCTTATAGTCGATTTCCGGCGGTTGTGTGTATGTCCTCGTGAACGAGAGTGTTTATGTGTCAGTGTGCGTATGTCTGTCGTTCGAGAGGCATGTTCCTGGACCTGGCATCTTCACTGTTCGATACATATATATGTGCATGACATTGGCTTCTCTTATACAATGAAATCCTAATTAGCGTTCGGATTTGAGGACACGAGGATCTCAAACTGAACAAAAGCCTCTGTCCAGCCAAAACACACAAAGAGACTCCAGTGATAATCGATATTACATAATATTCGAAACGCATTATCAGACGGCATAGACATAAATGTTTCTTTTTTATTAAGATTTTCTTCCGAAAATGGAGATTAATTGTAGCGATACAATTCAATGGATATAATTACATTTCGTTTACTTTCTTTTCAACATTTTTCCAAAATCTCCAATTATTTCGTTCGAAATGTTACTTGGTGTAAATAATTTTTCATACTTTTGTTTTGTTTTTATCGTTTCTGAAAAATGTCTATGGATTTTTTTGGTATTGCAATATGTTTCCGGAGTAATGTTCTTTTATTTCGAGGTTTTATTATCAATTGATTTTTTTCCGACGCTCTGTTCGTTTTATTCTCAACTGCTATGCCTCCGAGTGATAATTTTCAAAAATCATTGTTGATCGAAATATTAAATCTTATTATAACCGACCACTGACGAATTGTTGTCGAAAAAATATTCGAAAAATTGTACGAGAATGCTGTGAGCTTCGATACTCACGTTTCCGAATTTTCGCGATTTCAACGAGTAAAACAAAAACACTCGCGATATGATCGAGGCAAAGTTTTATTTTTCAAATCTACTTCTCAATGGAGATATTTTTCACTGTCGGAATAAATAAAAATCCGTTGCACCGAAATGATACCATGATTTTTAAAAAAGTGAACAAATTTATCGCATTCGACTCCGACGATAACGTAATATTCGCGCAAATATAAATGGAAGCGTTCAAAACAAATACAAAAAAGCGAATCGTCAGATTCATGCCAGACATTTATTCATATTATCAAATTCTTTTGGATTTTCGAGAAAAAAAATCATGGAATACGGAAAAAAGACCACGTTTTCAATGTAATTTTATTTTTAGAAAAAAAAAAAAAACAAAGAGGCAAACATAGTAAAAGTAAAAATTGAACAAAATGATCCTCTCAAATATCTAAACAACAGCAAAAACTTCGAACTGAAATTAATTTTCGCGCAAAGATTGACGATAAAATTGGAACGCAGGTAAAATTGAGTTGAAAGCGCGAATGGCGTTTCGATAGCGTTTCCTGGAAAACCGCTCCGTCTCTGTTTTCTGCTACCGTTCCCTTATAAAGTGATGGCGCGTGAAACAGCGTGTGGTATTATTTACGATCGTCGTCGTTTTACGTGGTTGGCGTTAACAGTCTGAGGGTGGTCGAATATGTGCCAGAATAGTTTAACATTTTCGGGTGTAATTGGTGAAACGAATATTGTGGGAATGGAATATTTTTCGCAGGATTGTTCGTTAGAAAAAATAAATAAAAATGAAAATAAAGAAAGGAAGAAAGATAAAAATTCATTAAGCACTTGTTGACGAAGTGGGGAAAAAAAGTCCCATACCACGAGAGGCCTGTGGGCAATATTCAAGAATTCGCTTCTGGCTGAGGCGCTAGGTTGATAAAGGCAAACTTGGAAAGAGTTTGCAAAGTCCGAAAGTAACTTGGAATAAGGCGAAAAAAGACTTCTCGAGATCCTAAATGGAAGAGTCTGGAATGTCCAGAGATTTTTCTCAGGCTTTATCATTGCAGGGTGAAACCGGCGTGGATGAAAAATAACGAGAGAGAGAAAGAGAGAGAGAGAGAGAGAAGCGAGACTGAGGCAAAGTAGTGAAAAGGTTGAATGAAAAGAAGAAAAAAAAAGAAGATAAAAATATAAAAAAAGCACACACGGAGTTCTATCTACGAAATTCCCTAGGGTGTTTAAGAGCGAGAGGAAGAGGGGTTGAAATTGCTAGGAGAATATCTTTGGGGTGGGAAACAACCACGAAGGAATAAAAACAAAAAGAAAAAGAGTGAAAAAAAATTATATACGAGAAAAAGGAAGGAAGAGAGAGAGAGAGAGAGAGTGAGGAGAGAGACAGAAAGAAACGAAGAGAAAGAAAAATAAGAGAATGAAAATACAGGGAAGAGAATAATCGCGGAATATCTATAGGTGTGTATTCGTGGAGTATAAGATAGAAATAAGAGAGAGGAGGATCTCGTGGGTTGGGTGATAGTGATTATAGAGTGCAGGATAAGAGGGAGAGAAAGAAAGAAAGGGAGAGAGGGAGGGAGAGAGAAAAGAGCGAAAGTGTATAAGGCGTGGGAGACAGAAAGAGTAGAGAATAAGGGCCCGGAGGCGAACGAGACAACAGTGAAAAGACGGTGATCGAGATACTGGAAAAAGAAAATGAAAGAAAGAGCGAGAATGATGGAAAAAAAAATGAAAAAATAAGACGAGTAAAATGAAGAGAGAAAAAAAGATTAGAAAAGGTAAGAGAGAAGACAGCCCTGAGGACGTGGAGAGTTACGTGGTAAGAGAGCAAAAATAGAATGACGAAAGAATGAGAGAGGGCGTCGATGGGCGTTCCAGCGGTCTCGCGATGATTACAGACTCGGCAAACCTATAATACTCCTTTTTTTCTCTCTCTCTCTCTTTTCTCTCGTCTTTGTCTCGCGATCTCTTTTTTCTCTTCTTCTATCGCCGATTTTTTCCATCTTTCTCGTCGTTTTATCTTTTATTTATTTTTTTCCGAATTATCTTCGAACGACAAATTCTTCCATGAGACCAAAATTCCGATCTCTTTATTAACGTCTGCCTATATCAATATAAACCGTTTTCAATTTTTTTTTCCTCATCCACTCAGTTTCGACGATTGGCGAAAAAAAAATATGTCCAACTTTCGTAACACGACGGGAGCATAAAAATAAAAAAAAGAAACGAACCTCGAGAGTATTTGGCATTTTCGTTGAAATGTTGAACATGTTTTTTTCAATAATTCAACAAATCCATTATCACGAAATGAACGACAGGGCGAAAAAAAAGCATTAATTCACGGCTAACGAAGGGCATCAAAAAATTGTCGTTACCATGAAGTAGCGACGAACAGAGAAAAAAAGGAAAAAAAACAACTGCACATAATCGCCTGAAACACTTGACGCTAACTGAAAAAGCTCTTGATGATGAAATCAACCATAATCCATTGTCAAAAAAAAGAGTGACGAAAAAAGTTTGAAAAAAAAAAAAATCAACTCACGTGTCGTTCCTCGGTGGAGCTGAGTCCTGAAACACACACAAAAAGAGAGAAATTCGTATTAATACGGAATAAAAAAAAAAATCCAGCGAATCACATTTGTTTCGAGAAGGGTTGAGAGCTGTACAGAGTGGAAAGGGGTTGAAGGAGGGGGGTTAAAAAATCGTTGAAAAATCGTCGAATGGTAATCGCCGTTGGGAGAGGTCGTTGAAAATGTTTTATCGGCTCGGCAATGTTTGAAATGGTCGAGAGTGATTAAAACGAAAAAAAAAGAAGGGAGGGAGGGAGAGAGAGGCAGACAGACAGTAAAAGAAAGAGATCGAATCACACGGACATTGGATAGCGGCGCGTGTTCCCTGGGGTGAGAGTTTGGTATAAAACGTGCGATGTAGCATATTTTTCATTTTATTTTTCCATCATGACAATATTTATTATTTAATTTTTTATATTCTATCAAAAGTATTAACCAGAGGCAACGCGATGTAACATCGCAGCCAGATGGGCAGGAAGTGGAGTGTATTTATGTGTGAATCTATACGTACAACACGTTTTGCAATCGTATAACTGTATTTTATGAGCGAGGGATGTTCCACACCAAAATAAAAAAGGGTACAAAACTAATATAACGAAGTACGCTTTGGGGGATGAAATTTCAATGGGGTTGGCAGCAATCACCCTGGAGAGAGAAAAAGAGTGAGACGAACAGTTTTTGTATAAGCGATCTTCATGCATATTTATGTACGCGATTTTCACAAAAACGAAACTACCCCAACAAATATATATATTCATATGTGTGTGTGTAGATATGTGCAAACGTGTCCCTGTAAACTACGCTTTTCCCTCTTTGTCAAGCATCTCTCATCCCCCGGAGGGCATTTTCCATGTCCAGTAACGCACAGCGAGGCAAAAATTCACCTCTGCCATTGGAAAACACGGGCAACCCCCTGCTTCCCTTGCCCCTTGATCGTACCAGTCATCCAAACCGGAAATAGGTGGAGAAGCTTTAAAAATTTCCACCTGTACGTGATTCTCACAACGTTAGTCACCCGAGAACGTTCAGTTATTTTTTTTTTTTTTTTTTTCGACCAGCTCTTTACCCCCCATGGTGCATGTTAATTTTCTCGCTCCATCCCCAACTTTTATGCAGGGTGGTGTCTCTCGCCCCCCTTTTTTCAGTAGCCTCTTTTTCGACTGGTCTGCATGTGTGTCTTTCTATATATAAAATGTATAAAGTTGACACTCCCGGGCGTCTGCTCTCGGTAGCTCGTTGACTACGGTTTTTTTTTTTTCAATCTTTTATTTTTTTAATTTTCAACCCTCTGTCTGGTCTTTCTCTCATACCGTTTCTAACGCACTCCCCATTTTTTCGCTCTCCGTCTCTCACTCTCTCTCTCTTTCTCTTTCTCTCTTTCCTCTCGGTCTTCCTGGCGTGCAACAATCATCCACAGGGGCTTTTTATGCTTCAGGCCAGGAGATCAAACAACGACTACACGAGGGGCTCGCGTGAAAAGTTAAAATAATTCCAAAACCGAGAGGAAAATGGAGGGAAGACAAATTTCAACGAAAATACCGAATGAATATTTAAGCCCGCGTACTTTTTATTAAAAAATAAATATGTATTTCTGGGAATAATTCTTATAAGTACATTCGAATTAAAAAAAAAAAAAAATGTATAGGAAAACCGTACAAATGTTTTTTTTTCTTCAGATTTGTAGCAAAAAAATTCGCTGACTGGGCAGCTTAACTTTTTTTCTCCTTTGCAACGTCACTGAAGACCCGTGGACTACATTTTGAAAAAATACATCAAAATAATTGTAAAATGAGCAACTACTTTTTATTTTTTGTGATATTCCATAAAATTGATTTTTGTTACTTAGGAGGGAAAAAAGGTACAAAAGAGCGAGCGTCAAACTCTTTGGAAAAATGAGTGGAATAATATGTGAATACAGAGTGGCAACTCTTACCTCCGTTACTTTTAAGGTCATCGGGTTGTCCTCTGTGAAGATCGGGTTTGCCGAGCATTGAGAGAGGATGAGCACCGGAAGCGGTGGGTGTCGTTGCTGAGCCGGGTGTAAGGCCCAAGCTAAGGAGCGCCGCGGAAGCGGAAGTCGGTACGGGGAGGCCAGCACCAGGTCCAAGTCCGGGAAGACCGGGTAATCCGGGATGAGCACCGAGGGCAGCTCCAGGTGGCAGTTGTTGTGCGTGCATTTGTTGCAAAATTCTTGGTATGTCGGGCCTCTGTTGCTGGAGAAAAAAAAAAAAAAAAACATTCCGAAATGAAAACAGAATCACAATTTTGATAAAAGCTTTCATGAAAAAATGTATGAAAAATTTAAAAAGTGACAAAATTGAAGATACTATTTTTAAAAAAACAAACATGAAAAAATTGAGGAAAAAATAACAACACGGTTCGAAAATTTCACCGCCACTTAATGATCTCTGGATAAAACGAGACGATGAATTGTATAACAAATGGTGTGCAGCCCTCGGCAAAAATCAATTCATCATTTCCGTACGCAAATTTGTATGATAATAGAAGAGGAGCGGGGCTATGAAACAAATGTTAAATTCTCACGCGAAAATCATTTGAGTGCGTGATGGTTGAACAGCCAAATCCTTTTCATACGCACAAATGCATAAACACGTACATGTTCGGCACACAAAACGTGTATGACGTCGAACAAATCTGCGATCACCCCTGGCCGAATACAAAAGTGCTTGTGTGTGTGTGTGTGAGAGAGAGCGAGAGAGAGAGAAAGAGAGAGAGAGAGAGAGAGTGAGAAAGCGAACCAATCGACGAATCGTCGTCTGTATACGAACGTGGATGAGGAAAGGCGGAAGAATGGTATGGAAGCAATAGTGCAGTTGAGTATTCGACGCAACATATATAGACAGTCCCCAATATGTGTCTATACGCAGAGGGATGAATTCAGTGAGAGACGAGACCCACGTGTGCAACAGGACAATTTGCACGATAGATATATACCGTATAATAATATTATACAAAATCTATCTATCTATATATATTTTTTGAACGAATATCGAGGAATGTTAAATAAAATGGCGTAAATCTAATCACTTGGCTTGGTAAATTGTGCGAGTTAGGCCCATTTGTCGTGAAGCAGTGTTTATAAGTATTCGTGTGTATACAAATGTGTGTATGATAGAACGCCATAGTGTCGATGGGCGTCACGGGCTCTCGCTTTTAGCCCCAATTCTGTATTACCATCTCGTTCTGTATATCGTAATAGGGAACCCTCTTGCCATTTTCAGCAGTGGCAATCGGCACCCCTGGGGTTATACGGTTATAGGAACGACAGTCGTACGAAGAGTAAGGGTAGAAGAGAGAAAAAGGAGGGAGAGAGAGAGAAAGAGAAGAGGGTTGGTTACGCGGAGAGTGGATATTATGGCAGTGGGGATTCAGGTTCTATCCTCGCCGGTGGCCGATAAACTCGTTACGCGCCCGAATCCTGCTTATCGTGGATTTCACTTATAGGCATTTAGGGGTCGCCCGCCTCTTATACCCCGAGGGTGAAAGCGAGATAGTAACTAGAGCGGGAAGGAAAATGAGACGACGAAGCGAGGGTCGAGCACAAAGAGAGGGAGAAAGAGAGAGAGAGAGAGAAGAGAGAGCGAGAGAGAGAGAAATGTAGCTGGCAGATCGTCGAGTTGGCCCTGCTTTCGACGAGCAACTTTGTGCCCTGCTATAGGAGGGTGAGATTAACTCAAGCGAGAGAACACGTATACGAAGGGGTCACATAAAAGAGAGAGAGAGGAAGAGAGAGAGAAAGGGAGAGAGGTGGACGAGAAACGAAGCATTTGTTCACAGAGCCCATAGACGAAACCAGAGAGTAATTCATTTCTCGTCTCTATCTCTCTCCCTGCTTCTGTCTTCTTCTCTTTCTCTCCCTCTCTCTCCCATAGAATTCGTAGCTTTGCCATTTTAGTCTCTCATTCGGCAATGTCATGGCGATCGGGTTTCGAGCAGGCGATAGTCATTTTCACGATAGGGGTCGGCGGCCACGCCACCACGAACGAACGCCCGAAGGGGCTTTTCCCTCAGTGCTAAGACTGCATTTATACATACCCCCAAAACCCAACGTTGATCTCGCGTTATGGGAAAACCCCACGTACCTAACATCCAATCGGTCTCTCACTGTGTTACATATATATATCAAAGCTTCTAGAAACACCCTCTTTTGATCACATTATATACATATATACATGAATCTAAACACACACACACACACACACACCTATGAACAAATGAGAGTTATCCAGACCATGAGAGTGCAAAGTCCAAGCTTATAGAGCCTCGATACGCCCGTTTGCTTTTCAAACAAAGCCATCCATGTATTTTACGTCCGAATATCTATATATATATAGATATACATACACATGTCTATATCTTGGGGTGTACATGGGTATGCGATATGCGCGTCACGGTAGGATGCCAATTGCAATTCGTTCGGGTATTAACTTCTGGGATATAGGATCGGGACTCCATTAAGCCTATTGGCCGGATCGAGTATACATCGCGTCGATTAAATCCGGTCGTTCTCTCAGCAAGCTTTCTGCGTCTATACATATGTACATGCCTGACATACATCATCCCTTTTGTCCTAACTCCCAACATGTATGGAAACTATTCACCCTTGCAGTTTTTTTTTCTCCTTGACGAGGAGGATCACGTCTGTTGCGGATTTGTACCCCCGATGCGCACACGTTCCCCTCGAACGAGATCGAAAGTAAAGAAAAAAAAAAAACAAAACAAAACAAAAAACAATATCACCCTCGAGGGTGACTTTTACGAGTGGATAATTGTTCTCGTGCCAGTGCCTGGTATGCGTCTGTGTGTGTGTGTGTGCGTCTTTTTTTATTTTTCAAGGATTCTTCATCTCAACAACATCGAAGCTTGACGAAAACAAGGCACGCGAGTATAACGATCATTGATAATAATTGTGGCAGGACCAAAGTCATTGAAAATATAAAAAATTCACGAGAGGAAGACGTTTCGCCAGTCACGTTATTGTCATACTTTCTGCTTCAATAAGACTCGGATTTGAAAAGGGTGAATCGTGTGTTTATCGATCATAATACATCAGAAGCTACTTGAACTTCCTGATACCGATTTTCGTAAATTTTGGTTCAACAATTCGAAATATTTACATATTATTTATTTATATCTAGATATCTAGCGATTTTCTCTAAAATAATTCATATTTAATTAGAGAACAGAGTATCACGAAATGGACTGATGATATAGAGGGAGTTCTTGCTCTCACTCTCTCTTTCTCTCTATCCTGGTCGTGAAACGCAAACGTAATAGTCCCAAACGAGGTTTAACGTGCCGTGAATAATCCGTCGCATCAGCGGTGAAAGCATCCCCTGCTTCAATGCCAAGGGTAGAGAAAACTCACTGTGTCTCTTGTTGTGCAAGCGGAGGGTAGGATGCACAAAAATGCACTAAATGAATAGCAATCCTTTCAAAGTCCATAATTCGTCACGACATTAAGTTGAATAAAAAAAAGAATATCTACACGAAGAAAGTTAGAATAGTACAAGAAAAAATGTGTTTCCTCTTTTAATTTTTACCGGAGATTCAGGCCACGAGGGTTTAACAATTGAAGTGATTTAAAAGAATATAAAAAGATCGTCGATGATTCAAAAAATTAACAAGTGACTCCTTAAATTCATGATGCACGCGAAACGCTTTAGAAAACTGTATATCGAATTAATGAGACGATGAAATCCTTAATCATGAACGAACACGATATCAAAAGAAGAAAATACATGTAATGGTTAGTCGGAGGGAGACCAAAAAGTATAAACAGATATGTATCTACCAGGGTAGAAAGAGGGAGAGAGAGATCGAGAAAAAAGAAAATTGAATGATGATTCGTACATTGCCAAAGCAGAGTTTTTCATAGAAAGAATAATATAGTGGTATATAAAAATAGAGAGAAAAAGAGAGAGCGAGAGAGAGAGAGAGATAAATTGAAAAAGATTTTCGTTCGGGTGCTCGGTATACAATGGAGGAGCCCAATAAATAAATATCCGCAAATGTGTATACAGAAATAACTATTCGACTATTTTGTCTTCCCAATCATCCCCTTAGAATCCCAACCGGATTTGCTCGTACACTTCAGCGCGTGTGAGCATACAGACAAGAGGCATCGTAGTACAAAGTGGAACCATGCAAGTGTGAGACCCATAGAGAGAGATAAAGGGGGAGAGAGAGAGAGAGAGAGACAATAGTAACAGACCAGAAAAGACTGAGCCCTTCGTGTGTGGGGTGTTATTAAACGAAATATTGATTCAACCCCTGTTTACCGAGTAATACATATTCATAGAGAAGGTGAGGGGGGTTGGAAGAGCGAAGGGTGAAAAAGGGAAAGTGGAGGGTTGGTGCGATTTTGTCTGTTTGCTCGTGTTCGCGTCCCACTTCAATCCCTCGATCGCTTACGCCCCAATCCCCAAAATATACGACGAACAAAACCGCTCATTCTCCGAGTCCCCCAATCCCTGGTGTACCCCTAATATTCCAATCCGGCCAACAATGTGCGTGCGTGAGAGAACCTTAAAAAACGTTAACACAAGAACACTCAGTATAAGAAAATACTCGTAAAAACCACTGACAAGTGAAAATTCGAGACTGTCTAAAATCTCTTGTAGTTCAATACACTCGATAAACGTTTATCAAAGTTTCTATGAACGTATGAATTACGAAATACAAGTGTCATTACGAAAAACAACATCAACATCATTAGGAGCCTCACGAGAGTGCAAAATTCTTCCCAAATTGTATACGATCGTTTTAAACAGTTTCCAAAGCTGTCAAATCTATTCTACAGTTTTCCACGAAGGCAAAAAAACGTATCATTACACATAAATCCACATACCCTTATCCCATAAAATATCGTTATATAGCTTTCCCTGATCGGTTATGATTGAATCATGCAGTTTCTATCTCTGTAGCACAAGTTGCTCATTGGCCCTCGACTCTCGTGCATCCTCTATACCATTTTGCAACATCGAACGACAGAGAGGAGGATGGGGTTGGGGAGAGAAGGGAAGGGAGAGAAGCAGAGAGACAGAGAGAAATTGAGGAGTGCGAGAGTATAACTAACAACGCCTCGTGTGGCGACCCTACACGTGTACGAAACGTGTCACAATGTAGCCCAGGATCGTTTGAACCGGTTCTCGGTGCTGTCCGAACCGCGTCGACAAGCATGCGTCAAACTATGCATATAAACATACAGCGTCTACACATATATCTATATCTGTGCGTGTGCGTGTGTGTGTGTGTGTGTTATATAACCACTAGAATTTCGACCATAGTCATCGTTCTGTACAATGTCATCGAGTATTCCA
>JACEOJ010000070.1:3269-70349 GCA_013761285.1 Campoletis sonorensis
AGAGAGAGAGAGAGAGAGAGAGAGAGAGAGAGAGAGAGAGAGAGAGAGAGAGAGAGAGAGGCAGCGAGAACGAAAAAATAAATATTCTGACGAGAATAAGTTGCTTTGACCACAGAATTGCACAATTAGACGAGTTAACGACCGGTTCAAATTGAATCGTGTTTTTTTTTCTCCCTTCTTTCCACTGTTCGTCCAACGATGATGATCGTCGTCATACTCGTCATCATTATCGATCGTTCCCGGATCTTGCCACGAAGCCTATAATCGTCAGCTTAAATACATTTTTTTGTTATTTTATTTTTGTTTTTTTCATCATTTTCTATATCCCGGTGCTTTGCGAAGAAAACATGAAGAAGAACGAGTCGAGAAAGGTATACAAGAAATAAAAAAAAACGTACACCCGCACACCTGAAAATCGTTACGAAGGTCCGGGGCTAAGGGCGTTGGGACACCGGACTACAGGATTCTTCAAAACCCATTTTCAACCCATCAGTCAATTAAATCGTTCGATTCTGGACACAAAAGTCCTTACGCACTTTTGTCTCCTCTGCACCGTTCAACAGATAACAACGAATTAGCGACAGCCAATCAGAAGCACCGTCAACCTTTCGCTCATTGGCTGCCACTTTGCTGATAAATATTTCCTTAACGGTGCATCGGAGAAAAAAGGTCTCAAGGAGTTTTCTTTTCAGAATTTCACGATCTATTAACCCTGTAAGTTTTGAGCTTAACTTTTAGGACACTTTATGGCTGGAGAACGTATTTAAACATATATATACATCGATACGTAGGAGAGCCCAGAAACTGAAACCTCAAACGTGTTCTGTGGAATGCAGTTCTTCAGCACACAGAAGATAAAAAGGAAAGGGAGAAGGAGAGATAGCGATGAAGTGAAGGAGAAAAAGGATGCTGCGTTTATAAGGTTGTTTGCGGTTAAATTCTGCAGTGTGCAAGTCCAACAGGGCAATGAGAAGCGTTATGTAGAACCGGCAACTGCATTCTCTCTTTCTTTCTTTCTTGGTCATGTAGTGAGAATAAAACAGCGGCAATAGTTGTCGCCTCGTACACGAGACAGGAATAAAAATGAAAAAAAAAAAAAAAAAAACGAGAAAAAGAAAAAGAAAACAACAACACTTTACTGGCGTTGCATCGAGATTTATTCTACGAACTCAAGCTCTCCGCAGGAGCAGGAGAGTCCTAAGTAGAAGACGCCAAAGAGTTAGCGGAGTTGAGAAAATTCTCAAGAGGTGCAATCACGATTAAGGGGGTTAAAAAACCTTTAGAGACGTCTGCGCCCGATTACTTGGCTAAATATAGACAGAGCTGCTGCTTCTTCAGTTGTTTAAAGTATCAAATAAAAAGGTACAAAAGTGCGGAAAAACTCGTTCCCCTCGTAAGTTTCTCGCTAATTTCATACTCGAACCAACGGTCGGGAACCCTTGGTCTGCTTTTCTCCCTTATTACCCCCCTCGCCATTTTGTTATTTTGGTTTTATACTTTTTCACTTTTTTTCGAATACAACTCCATCGTCATTATCACATTGGGAAGGAACTCGCTCTGTTACGACAAGGCATGTAACATCGCGATCAAAGAGTCCATCGTTCCATAACGATTATTAAAGCTACGATGATTCTTATCGAAACGAGCCACGAGAACCGCATGATTTTTTTAATCAAACTCTGTGCCACTGAACCTCTTCAAAATGTTCTGAAACTTCTCTGTCTCTTTTTTCTTTTTACACCCTTTGCTTCTTTTTACTTCCTTTTTTGACTGGACCTTTTCCCACTCTCTCTCTCCCTCTCTCTCTTCCTCTCTTTCGTCGTCTTTGTGTCCAGACTCAAGCAGATTCATGTTCCCTGGGGTTCAGGAGATCAAGAACCGGCTTTAAATTTGACTTACATATTGTATTCGTTTTTTTACAAGGGCTTGAGAAGTCTGATCTTTTTTCACGATTCTCATTCTCAGGGTTTCTTAATAATTAACAGATTATTATGATTTTATTTATTATCGAATTTAATATAATTTTTTTTCTGTACTTTGTTTTGTACTTTTTGCTCTTTAGGTTCCTTCGAGTGAAATTTTCTTATCATTTCATAGTTTTATATATTTTTTTAATAATAATTAGACTCGAAACTATTGAATTTTATTAAAACGGAATAGGATTTTATTGAATTAATAATTCAATAAATTGAAAATTGGTCGTTAACGTTGAATTCGTCACGTGCTTTTGTAAGAGCTGTTTTTTTCTTTCTTATTTTTTAAAAGTATTCACATTAGTACGTATTTGCATTAATGATAACGCACGTGACCGCGAATTCGTCATCGTCGACGTTCTATGAATGAACCACGAACGCGAGACGCATATGGTCTATGTATATTAAATGCCTCGGAAGTCCAGAGACTTCAATGAACGCACAAGATATATCAAACACTGGCTTTTGTCACGACTTCGTACACTAATGTGTCTCTTCGTTTGTTCTATCTCTATATTTTGTTTCTCTTTCTTTCGCGATCTTTCCCGTTTCCGACCGTAATTATGCAACTTGTTTATATATTTATGTGTGATTCGAAAAATGTATGGAAAAGAAGGAAAATTCTCATGATTGAGAATCTCAAGGAAATCATGAAATATATCCAATGCCACGAATGTCACTCGTTGCTCGAATAATCCGATTGACGCATATCCCTTTACGTAATATTGTCTCTCGAAACACTCAATCAAGCCTCGTTCTTAATTATTGTCTAATTTTTACTTCCACATATTAATTTGGCCAATATTCTTAGAATTTTTACCTCATTTAATATCGATTTATCTTTCCAACTTATTTTCATTATTTTTTTCCTTCTTTTTTGCCATCTCATTAAAGGTACGGAGAAAAACAACGGAGAGCCGACAGCCAAGAACTCAGTGGCATTCAATTGCTATCCGCAACTGCTTATCAACTTAAAAAACCATATCAACAATTGCTCATACCAATCACCGTGTGGATCGGCATGGAGCAAGCCTTCATCGGTGCTGATTTCACTCAGGTAAAGAAAATAATCATATTCAATTATTCTTTTATCAAATTCTCTGCTTCGCAGCAACTAGAACATTTTTTTTCGAGCTTTTTTTATCATTGAGGACATCCATCTTCGAAATCGGTTTGGACAGCATTTTATTTTTGGAATTTTCGTCCACTTTTGATCATTTTAGACTTTACATTCGTTCCACACTTTCTTGATTTCGAAATATATTGGAAATAGCAATTAATCCTTTTTTTTATATCCTCTGCTTCGAGTACCAAATATTCTTTGGTGTCAGTTAATTTCTGACTAATATTGCCATTGCTTACCAAAAATAGAAACAAAAACGAACGGAAAGAAGAATTCGTCTTTGTAGATTTCGACTTTTTTGAATAATTTTCTGGATTTTTATGATTTTATATTTTCTGGAATTTGTGAAATGTTGGAAACAAGAATTCATCCATTTCTTCAACATCCTTTGCTTCGAGTATCCATCTTTTTTTTTGTACTAGTTCATTTATTGTCAATATTTTCATTGCTTCCCAAGTATAGAACCAAAAAACATGGGAAAAAAACAGAAATGAACCCAGCAACATTGAATCTTTGTAATTTTCATCAATTTTTAATCATTTTATGATTTACAATCGTTTCTCACGTTCCGGAATTCAAAAAAAAATGATAAACAAGAATTCATTCATTTCTTCAACATCCTCTATACCTCAAGTACCAATTATTCGTTCGTACTACTTAATTTCTAGTTAATACTAGTACAGCTTACAAAGTCTAGAAACAAAAAATGACGAACAACTCGTCGCCACGAATCCGCCACTTTCTAATGGCGATCAGCCGGCTCGAGCGTGATTATTCTCTTTCGTGTACAAATCGAAATCACGCACCAATAAATAACGGTGTGTGATACGAGAGCATCTTGGCAACAAAATCATTGATTTTGTAGTAACTTAAAAAATATTTCCTTTGATCCTGATAAATGATTAATTCTCACTAACAAATCAAACTTTTTTTCACATTTTTCATTCAATTGAAATATTCTTTCGTTAGGAAATCCCAAAGAAAAATTGAGCCTGGTCATTTGAATACTAACGATAGATTTTTTTTTTTGTAAAATAATTCATCAATTAATTCAAGTCAACGATGAAGCGATCGGGATTTATTAAAAAAAGATTATCCTCGTTGGAGCTTGAGGTCGAATGCGTAAATAATATTTTTATGGTATTTTTATATCGCTCTTAAAAAATGCACTGTCAGTGCGGTTAAAAAAAGAAATCAGAGGGAAAAAGATCGTGAAAAATGTCGTAAATTTTTTGTACGTGGTTAAGTATATGACGTCAAATTTTTAAGTAATGAGAGAATCATTGTGGAAAAAGAATTCTATCAATAATCGAGGAATGATATTTTCGAAATCCTAATTAACGTCGTTGGATCGTCAAATTGTCTTGTATTTTCGCGAATTTTCATCATTTCTGTCCAATGACTAGCAATTTTATGACAAAGTAAGACCTGATTTTTTCGTTCTCCTTCTATTCACCCGCATTAGCTGTTTCGTAAAGTTGCTTAATTTCAGGCTTTGTGCGTAACGAACGCATTGTAGCAGCATTAATTTCCTGGTGCAAGTAATTTTTTTTGTTCTCTCGTGTATTTTTATTCTTCGTTTTTTTTTTTTTTTTTTTTCTTCATCGTACATTCGTAACGATCGGAAAGAATTGATGGCTGACCGTCGGTCCGCAATATACAAAGATTTAATAGCATGTTTTGAGAGGCTCGAACAACAATGGAGTCGGAAATCGTCAGGGCGAATTTATACATTTTGCAAGATCGCTATCACTCGAGACATCGAGACGTGAAATTTTCTCACGACGTTCGTAACATCTTAAAAACAACGTTTATTATAATTTGTTTTAAATCTAAATGAAATATCGTAACGAGAATAAAAAATATGGTAAATTTGTCAGAAAACAAGGCCAAACGTTGTTAGATTGAATTTTTCATTAAAAAATCATTTTTTAATCAATTCGACTGCACCAATAAATATTACAAATTACTTTTTATGCTTCTACGAAACCGGAAATTCAAATGAATTCCCACCGGAAGGACAGGCTCAAGAATCGACAAATTATATATTCGTTTTTTTTTTGCTAAATTAATTAACTTTTGCTGAATTAATTGACGTAAGCGAGAAAACTGTACGATTTTTTCGAAATCCAAGCAATGAATCGCTGCCATTGATGCAGTCGTACGAACTCGGACTCGTTAACGGGTCTGCCCTACTTACCGGGCAAATGTTACCCGCTCAACAACTTGGCGATCCTTCGACACTGGCGCCTCGCAATGTCTCCTCCATTTTTCTTCTCTTCCTCTCATCCTTCCTCCCTGGATTTACTTGTTACTTCTTTTTTTTTTTTTGCCATTTATTTTTAACGCATTATCGGTAAGAAATGTGGGGAAATGGCGCCACAAACTCGACGATCCGGTTCGTCGACACAGCATCGATTACCATTTCTTTTTTCCTCTCTCTCTCTCTCTCTCTCTCTTTCTCTGTTTCTCTCGTATTCTTTTTCGTCATTAAACTCCACGAGTACACTTTTCTTTTCCTACCGTTCAAACGATCGAACCTTCTTACACTCTTCTTATTTATTTCCTTCTACTCTCTCTCTCTCTCTCTTTCTCTCTCTGTCTTTTTAACTTGTTTCATTGGAGACCTTCCCAACGAGTCCCGGATTCTCGTGTAATACATAAAATAACTTGGAGGTTATAACGCTCTTTTTTTCACCAGTTAAAACCTAAATAAATACTTTTTATTTAATCGTACATTCCGGATCACACGAGAAAAATTCTAAAGAATTCGTAATCCCAAGAAAAGTCACCGGAAAGAAGATGAAATCGCTCAAAAGAATAAAAAGTTTGAAAAAAAAAACATTCAAAATATTCTGGTTGAACTTTGACAGCTCGAAATGATAATCAATGGCGAGAAAAAATCATTTTTTACGACTGAAATAATAAAATTATTTGACCAGAATTAAAAAAACGAAAAGAATGCAATAATAATAATGAACATTATCGAAAAATTCAACATTTGATCACATAATTTCTGCTTTTTTGACACGTACTCGATTCGTACGTACAATAAAAGGTCAATGACCTTGAAACTATATTTTTTCCAACATGGCGTCAAGGTTTTTGAACGAAATGCAAGATTTGAAAAGTTTGCTGTCAATTTAAAGGAATTACGGTGACATATTTGTGCATGTCTGACCAAACTCTTGGCTTAACTACTGAAAAAAACTTGATCTCGATTCCGACAGACTTCTGTCGCTCAGATCGAAATAATTTTTAGTTTGTTTCTCGTTTCGTGTTGGTTTTTTTCGTGTAGTCGATCCTTCAATTGATTCGATCGCCTGATAAAGTGATAAATCCACAGGTGAGAATAATCTCGAATCATTTTCAATGACGAAATTCATTGGCGATTTATGTCACGGTGTCGAATACGTGCTGATTATACGGTGACGTTAATCACACGGCTAATGCGAGGCGAAAGTCTTCGTGTCGTGGAATCGAGACTCTACTTTTGATAAATTGTTTTATTCATTATTTTTTGGAATTTCGATGATAAAAAAAAAGAAAAAAAAGAAAAAAAAATATTAAATACTATATTTAATTTGATTTTTTCGAAATATTTCGTAAATACTTCTTGTTATTCTCGAGTTTCTCAGTTTTCGCATTATTTGTAAATTATCACGTTTATAAAAACATCGGATATGTTTTTCATGGAAAATTTGCAATCTCCTTGTCACCGTCACTTTATTTCGTAAGAACGTTTACAAATACTTCGCAATCCATGTGTTTTTTTTTTTTTTTTTTTTCGTCCAATCATTTATTTATTTATCTCTGTCTCTCGATTCGACGGATCGGGCATTTCCGAAACTTCACTTTCACGTCTCGATGAAAGTCGAATGAGAATTCGAGCAGACAAGATTCTCAACGTTGACGTTACCAATCAAAATTTTATTCCCATTTGTTCAGACATATTTTGTTCTCTCGCAGAATCAATATTTTTCATTCTCATCCCAGTGAAATTTAGCGAACAAAATTTCACAATGTCGGTCACATAGTTTCTCTCGAACGAAACGAATTTAATGACGTCTTCGATTCGAAAATCACACGCAACCATATTTCGTATTAATAATCAATTTATTCATTTTTTTTTTAATTTTATTTTTTTATATCAATGTTCATTTTTTTCCGTTATCGATGTTTTTTTTTTTTTTTTTAATGTTCTGTTTTAAAATTTGTATTACAGGCTTACATCTCGTGCGCCCTTGGGGTCCACAAAGTTGGTTACGTAATGATTTGCTTTGGCGTTGTAAACGCCGGGTGTTCGTTACTTTTTGGTTCGATCATGAAGTTCATCGGTCGTCAACCCTTGATGGCACTGGGTGCCATTGTTCATGCTGCCCTTATCGGTGTTCTTTTAGTCTGGAGGCCACACCCTGAAAACGCTTATGTTTTTTACACCGTTTCCGGACTTTGGGGAGTGGGTGATGCCGTTTGGCAGACTCAAGTTAACGGTAAGTTCGTCACGTTTTATTACATTTTTGTCCATTCATGAGAACCGACAAAACGAAGCAATCAAAAGTTTGTTTGTTTGGGAAAAATTGTAATTTAGGTTCAAAAATAAAGGTTGATAGTCTTTCGAGCACACAGTGAGCACATCGAACGATGTTATTCGAGTCTAAAGATCGTTTTTTTCGTTTTTTTTGCTTCACAAATGACGACAAGATTGATGTGCCATTCGAAAGAACTTTTAAAAATCATGGATCACTTTTTTTTACGGGCTGTTTCCACGCTTTTTCTTTTCGCAATAGCCCAAGAATGTGTTTTTTTTTTTTTCATTCCTGGCCAGTCGTGATTGACGTTTGAACGAAAATGTTTTGTTCAATCTTTTTTTCTTCTTCTTTTAACGAGCGTCATGTTCGACGTCATGTTGTTTTTTTGTTGCCGTCTCATCGTCAAAAATGTCAGTCGTACTTGTTGATGGGTTAAGCCCAAATTTTAAAAGCAACGACGAGATGGTCATTGAGCAGAGAAACTTTCGAGAGTTTTGATAACATTTAAAAATACGTTGTCTCATTTTTTTTCGTCTTAAAAATGAGGCTCTTTCGGGAACAATTTCAATGAAAATGTTCAATCGATTTGTGACGTAACGAAAAAAAAAAAAAAATTGTCTATCGCTAATAAGTATGATCCAATGATTATGAGACGAAGAAACAAAATGACTTGGCTGAAATGTTCGATTAACGAGCCTCGAGCCCATAACGAGAGATCCGGGACTGATTAAAAAATAATAAACATAAAAAAAAAAAGAAAAACCCATCTAACAATGAGTTTTTTTTTCACGCCTGTTGTCAGAGTTACGGATAACACGAATAATGAAAGAAATTAAAAAATATAAATACACTCTCAAGGCTCGATGGTTTTTTATTGTGTATTTTTTGTTCTTTCGGACGCTGACGTTGTTGCTGCGAGTCTGAAAAATCATTTCCGAAGGTACACCAACCTCTCAAGTCTCTCAAAGGATTGACGTCATTCCCGTTCTCCATCATGTTTCTCGTCCTTTTTCTCTTCCCTCTTCCTTTTCATGTCGTTTTTATTTTCTTTCTTTATTTTTATTTTTCGTCCGGCCTCTTCCTAAGTGTTCGCATCTTTTAGTTCGCCTTGTTTTTTTTTTTTGTTACCCTGTATCTCTTTTCGTTCTCAGCAACAAAAATATTAATACGAATCTTCAAGTCTCCCTGGACGAACGATGAATCAAGATTAGCAATAAGCGTTCGTCATTTTTTTACCCGAATTGCTCTCCCTCTTTCTCTCTCTCTCTCTCTCTCTCTTTCTTTATTTATTTTTATTTTTTTATCACTATCTCTTTCGCACTACATTTTGGGCCCTCTTCGAAATCCCTTCAACCCAAACTCAAACCTGTTACATTATTCATTTCGTCCGTTTCCAACCGCGAAATATAATATTCTTCAACGAACTCTCTTTTGAGATCGAGAACCGGCTTGCAGCAATTACCAGATGAAATCAGACGCGTTCGCACAACCAAAACATCTACGATCGATCAAACCTTTCTGTCTCTGTCATAAATCGATTTATTTATCTTCTTGTACCATTTTGTTTTGTTTTTTTTTTATTCAATTTTTACCATCTTCATATTTTCGAGTTTGCTATGACATTGTGAAAAAGAGCTTTGGCCATTGATGTCCCTTTCTTCGTTATTTTGAATCTTGCAGATTTTTGCGATTTTTGAAGGCACAACAATGATTTTAGTTGGGGTTAAATTTTGGCAAAAATTCATCGAATTGACGTGAAAATTCATAAGATTGACGTTTTTTTATTTCGAGCTCAAATAAATGACGTTATTTCATTGAAATTTTATCAAAAATTTACGTTCAACTGAATTAGAACCTTTTTTCGAATTTATTGATAAAATTTTATTGTATTGGAATATTTTTAACTTCTACTTAAAAATCCATTATTCGAAACGACCCGTTCTTGTGATTTTTAAAAATAATCTGTTTTCAAAACATGTCCGTGGCCTTGCAATTTTTCCTCAATGTCCAATGCGATAGTCCTGGTGCAACGAAAAAAATTCCTGAATATTTATGAGTCCGAAAGATTTTTTTCATATTTTTTATGTGGCTGCTTCCTTCGAATTTACAAAAAGAAATGATTTTTGTTTTTTTTTTCTCACCACACTATTCATTCGAATCTTAAAACGATACTAATTTTGTTCGCATTTAATGGAATTTGACATTGGAGAAAAATAAATCAACGCACATCGTCCAGATTAAAAATTCATTACATAAATATTAAATACGAAATTCAAACAAAACAGTCACTTAAAAATGTAAAAATCAATTTAGATAACAAGACAAACGACGAATGAAAATTACTGGAAAATCAATCGAAGAAATTCCATTTGTTTATTATTTGTAAATATATTTTTATCGATATAATTGTTAAGAAAGAAATATATGGCGTGCTGACTCGTGTTTTAACGATCGTCAACACCCTCAGGCATTTGTGAATATTAAATACCGCTTTTAGAAAGTCCTCTCGAAGCCACGCACTCACGACTCTCGGTACGATATCTAGTATCATATTTTCTACAATCCTACCGTTCGAATTCAATTCATAAACCAGAATAATCTTTATTTTCTGTCAATAACGAAAAAAAAATCGTATCAATGCCAACGCACGTGGATAATGTGGTTGAAAAAAATTTCAAGTTTCCTATGTTCCAATCATTCGATACGTCAATCATTAAAAATTTTGACATTTCCTTTTGACAATTAATTCAGTACTCGTTCGTTGGTTGGAATAAAGCAAAAAAACTCTCGATGACGTAACCTGGCGATTGAGAACTTTTTAGTGCAAATACATCGACGACTTGATCTGGACGATAAAAATCTCTAAAATGTGTAGCTACTCATACATTTTTTTCCGTGGAAATTTTCCTTGACTCACAAAAAAAAATTCTCCCGTAAAAATCATTCAAAGAAAAAATTGAACTAACGATAGGAAATTGTATTAAAAACGAGAATAAATTAAAAATACAATTTAAAAAATGAAGCCTAACACTCGATAAAAAAAAATATATTTTAAACGTAAGTTTTTAAAATTATTGTGACCTGAAAATTTGGTCCGCCCCAGACGTTTGGTCTCGTGTCTCAAGACATCGAAGTATATCGATTGAATAGCACGATCTTTGAAGAATAATAATAAATCGAAATAAAATAAGTCAATGCTGGTGAACATAACTGTATAATGTTGAGAATTCCATTGGACAAGCTCCGTAACGTGTGTCACTCTTATAGTGGCAGAAAGAAGGGGGTAAAAGGGAAAAAATATACATGCATGTACGAGAGGCAAAACCAAGAATCGAGCTATTACAGGTGATCTCGTGACGGGAGCTAGAGACGGTTTCTCTTCTTGGTAATTGGTCCTAAAGTCTATATATATGTAAAAAAAAGTATATATATGGATAAATTTATATTAGTATAAATGTACATACATATAATCCATCCGGTTTCGATGTATTTCCGTTGAAACTGATCTTGCCAACGCGTTCATATCCGCGATAAATTCCAATGAATCTAGTCTTCAATCCCAAATAAATTCCTCGCAGACGGAGAGAAAAAAAAACTGTTGAAAATGTTTGTGATGAAACTAAAAATGTTGTGATTTAAAATCCTTTATTATTATTCATTATTGACTCTTCCTTCTAATCTCGAAGAATCGAAAAATATTTATATGCACTCATCGGAAGGACAATAAATAAATGAGACATTATCTCATCACGGGAGTTTAGAGTCTGATTATTATCACGAAAACAAAGATTTATGTTGGCCGTAACAACTTCCTTCCATTTGCACAAATTATGAAAATAAAATCGATTTATTATTTCTAGCTTTATTTTATTCACAACCGGTATTGTTTATTTGATTTATTGATTTATTTATTTATTATTGACTGGAATCGTAGGGACTATGAAATCCAGATAATCGAGTATATGGTTCTGCCTCGAGCGTATTTGTTTTTTTTTTTTTCATTCTCTTTTGAGTTCATCTTCTCACAGATCTCTATCGTAAACCGTAATGGCCGTCTGGCACATCCTCCGGTTAACCTTCGAGCTGAAAAAGCTCCGAGGCGTAATATTCTTCGCGTTCGGGATGTCACGTGACCCACGCGATTTCTCGCGATCTTCCTTCCTCTTCTTCTTGTTCTTCTTCTTATTCTTTTCGTTCCTCGTTTAAAACATCTCGTACCTCGGTCAAATCAACCGACAGGGGAATACCCGTTTGTTCACACACGAATCACCTCCTCTCCTATCGTTTCGATAACATGTGTTTTTATTTTTCTCCTATTCTTCTATCCTTGTTGTTTTTTCTTTTTTTCTTTATCTACACTGACTACCACTTTGCCTTGGGTCAAGGATATATCCGCTCGAGCGAAAAAAAAATTATCTCTTTTGCTTTGTCTTGATTGTTTTTTTTTTTTTATACGTTGACTTAAATAACACCCGTTACTATTTGTGCTCATAAATCTCACGCGCTAGTACTCGCTCGTGGCGCTTGTGGCGCACCAATTCTTTTCCATGAAATCTTTTTATCCTCACCATTTAGCGGGAAAATGACTTTATTCGGTTCCTTTATTGATAAATATTTAAGCTTGTTCACTTTCCATTCCAAAGATCGGTGACTTCAATATTAAGGGACTTTTTTTTGTACGAAATTTATTAGCGGTTATAATTCGTAAAGATTTATTGTTATTTACTACAAACCATTTTTGTCAGATTTTCTTATTTTTCGATTCCCAATGCTTTCCAATTTTTCCAGCGTTGCAGAAGAAAAAACTCGACCATACATCGTATGTACCAGTACAAATGAATGAATTTTTGTTTATTTTTGGTTTCAGGTCTTTACGGAACGTTGTTCAGGCGCAACAAAGAGGCGGCGTTCTCGAACTATCGTTTGTGGGAAAGCGCGGGCTTCGTGATCGCGTACGCATACAGCACGCACTTGTGCGCCCGAATGAAGCTTTACGTGATGCTCGCGGTTCTGATAATCGGCACATTAGGATACATCGTAGTGGAGATTTTGCACAGGCGAAAGCAGAGAAGACTGAAAGCAATTGCCGAGGATCCAAAAGCAGCTCAAGCTGAGGCGAACATGCCGGACGAAACGGACGACGAAAAAGACGACATTGACGACGACATAATAATCACTCATCTCTGAACACAACAAATAAATCACGTGACTTCGTAAACAAAACAAAAACTCAATCCCTAAAATAGGCAAAAAATACGAAATACTAATAAAAAAAAAAAACAAATCGTAGACAAAAGAAATCTCGAACTGCTGAGCAGTTTGAAAAAGGAAACGAAATTGCGATGAATTGAAGAATCGATGGAATTTTAATCGAGTGACATCAAAAAACAGTGAAACAAAAAACTAAATTGACAGTTTACGGTTTTTTTCGTCTCGGTATTTCCAGATGAAATAATTTTTACCCAGAACAAAAGCAAAAGGAAGAGAAATTAATTGCACGGATTAGAACGCAAAAAAAGACAAAAGTCACTAGTGATTTTAGTGAATTACCAAGTTGTTGATTTTTTGTTTAAAAAAATGCAGACTCTGCCCGAATTCACGAGATCGTTGAATCGATTGCGACAGCAGGAGCATAGTACTTTCATTTTTTTTCTTTTTTTTTCTTTTTCTCGAATGCGCGTGTCCGGTTTGAAATATTGCAATATTTTTTGAAAAATAGAGAGAGAGAGTGAGAGAGAGATAGATAATAAGCTTCGAGCTTGGCGACTCGTGGCTCGACTTGAAGCGAAAGTGATAATACATAAAAATAGTGTACAATAATAGAAAATGTGTGTATGTGTGTCTGTATGCGTGTCTGTGTATTTTTCTTTTTTTTTCGTTGTTATTGTTATTGTTGTTGGTGATGAAGGAGCGTCGTTGTACGAGGTTGAAAACAAAACAAAACCAAGGTGTGACTCGGATGTTTTGAGGTTAATGGATTGATCGATGAACGATTAATCGCCAGGCTCGAAGCTCAAACTCGAATCGAACTTGTTCGAGCTCTTCTCCGGCCTTTGGGCTTTCTTTTATCATTTATTTCCCCTTTTTTTTCGTTGGTGTTTGTAGAAGTTTTTACGATAAAACTTTTTCTCTCCCCCTCCCTCGGCCCTTGACTCAATCAAAGTTGGGCTCATTTTTACGAATGAGTTGTTTTTTTTTCTCATTTTATTATTTAACTGTGCAATACGAAGAAATTTTGGATCAATGGTGAGCGAAGCATCGGGAAAACGATATAGTGATTTCGTTGTTGGATCAAAAGCAATTAGAACAAAACGTAAGAATAAAAAATCCTTCGATTTTTAATCGTAGGTGAGCATTTTGCGGACATCTTTTTTTTTATTAATCCAATCTTTATTTCTCTCCGCGTCGATTTTCTGATTTTTTTTAACGGTTTTTTTCCACTTTTTCGCTCTCTTAGAATTTTCAATGCAATCAATTCCAATGAAACATAACAAAGCTCGTAGACATTGAATTTTGTACTCGATATAATCGGGAAAATCCCCCGATAGAGTTCACTACTTCAGCAGTACGAAAAAATTTCATAATTCGATAATCGAATATTTCCAACACTTCAATCGTTTATTAGACACGCTGTTGTTTTTTGTTTATTTTTTTTATAAATATATGCAGAGAAAGAGACATATTGTGTTACGTATGTTCTACCAAGCAGTATTTTCAATATTATATCCCGATCAGTATTAATTATTATTGAGGATTCTGAACTTCGCTAGAAAATGTCTCTGGAGCGTGTGTCCTAGAACGATTGAAGTAGCATTATAATTTTTTTTTTTCTATTTTTCTTTTTCGGCCTCCATGGATGCATGAATCATTGAAAGTCATAAATTTCTTGTGTTTTTATCTTAGAAGCTCATGTGCATTCTCCAGAATTAATTGACACGCGAGAGGCAAAGAGAGAGAGAGAGAGAGAGAGAGAGAGGGAGGGAGAGAGAGAGAGAGAATAGTTTTATACTTTGCGCAATAACTGATTGGCTGTATAACATGTAGGCGTTATAACGTGTTATGCGGGTTGGGTGTATCACAACATTCTTTTTTTCATTCTTGTTTTTGCATTCCGTACGGATTCTTTGTCTCTGACACGTGCAAAACTTGGAACTAGTAGATTAAAAAAAAAGTCCTGCATAGTTCGAAAAGAGAAAGAGAGGGAAAGAGAGAGAGAGAAGCGGGATTTATTACATCGCGGATTAATTCACTGTTATATATTATTTCTCGATGTTTTATTTGCTCTTTGTTCCTTTGAATAGCCTTCTCTTTGTGGCATAACGCAGGGAGAAAAAGAAACATTAAAGATTTCTCCCAGCTCACCTACGATTTTTCCCTCATATGTTATTTTTCATTTTTATTTTTTCATTTTCTTTCTTTTTCAACATCGAAAAATTGGAGGTTAGCAAACGCCAATTCGGTTTAAGACGAAAGGGCGAGGGGGGGGGGCGGTAAAGACGAGCAAATAAAATAAATTGGACTATCTTTTAAAATGTACTATCAATCTTCAGTTTATTGCAAGCATGTTGTTTTTTTTTTGACAGTTTTTATTACTGAACTGGCTAGTTACAGACACACGTACTTGAAAGAAGCAAAAGCAATGTTTTTTTTTTTTTTCAATTAAGTAATTAAGCAGCGCACGTACTTGAATAACGAGAAATATCGAAGCATTGAAAAATATTCACGTTATAAATATATGTATATTAAAAATGTACGTATAGGTGCATGTCAAAAAATGTTTGGGATTTATCCATCATGGGTAAACCAGGCTCATATAAATATATAAATATTTACAAGTATAAATAAATAAGTAAACAAATAAAAGAAGGGTAGGACGGGCACGTACAAAAATATATGTACCGCGATCATATGTTTTAGGCTATACATACGAGTTTTTGTGTGCCAGGCTGCAGCGCGATTTTCAGCCTCAATTATTTAACATAGTGTGTTTTATTTTTTTTTCTATTTCTCGAACCGTTCTTTTTATTTTCGTCTGAAAATCGCGCAGTTCTTGCCCCGAATCTCACGATTTATTTGGTACGTTCCATATACGATAAAAGGAAAAAGAGGAAAAAAAAAAACCACACACAATTAATAAAAAATACATATCTCCGTTGATAAGTTGAAATCGCCCTTGGATCGCGAACCGAGGGATCTTACAAAACGATTATTAATAACATACCATTATATATATATACAGATTTACAATTATTTCACGAAATATATTATAATTGGGCCCCCGGTGACTTAAAATTTCCGGGTCCAAATGTACAGTTATACATTACGTAACACGATTATAAATATTTTACATACCTGTCAACGACAATATCATCTTTTCCTACAATTATTATTATTAATATTATTATTAAATGAATAATATGATAAAATTAAGATTATTAACGAATCTATGCCGATTGTTACGGTCAACCACGCCCATTTATTATTGTTTACGATCATTAAATGTTATGCCATTATTATTAGCTCATTATTAATTGTAGATTTATTATTATTATTATTATTATTATTATTATTATTATTATTATTATTAGATTTATTGAATATTATTTTTTTCTGTCATCGATGTAACGTCGAGTAGAAATTAGACGATTGTCATTTTATTAAATGATCAGTTCAGATGAAGTATGAATTTTATTCCACCTGCTTCGATCACATTTATATTTCAGTGACCTTTACAGCTTTCATACATGACGGTTTTTTCATCGTGTCACGAACCAAAGATATGAAGTTCTGGATCTTTTTTCAACGTATTTTTGGTTCTTGAAAATACATTTAAAAAAAAGTTTCATCAAAATCCACCGTCTACAAACTAGTTCTTGAAGAAAATGAATTTTTGGATATCGTTTTTCTGTAGCGACCCTGAGTTTTCGGCTGTTTCATTTCTCAAACGCGGTTCACGTACTTTGGTAAGAATTTTCGAAAAATTTTTAGAAAATCTACTCAACAAACCTTCACCTCTTGTGGAATCTTGGATTTTGTATCATTTTTGTATCTTTTGAAATCACTTATTCGTACAGCATTCTATCATGTTCGAAAAATCATATTTTAAAAAAGGTTTCAAGAGGCTGACGTTTTTCTTACTTTTGGCACGACCGTAAAACGAAAATTACGAACGATCAACGTAAATTTTTCAACGTCACAATTCTCCGTATTACAATGACCTTTGCAGTTCACAATTTTGGGACATTTTTTTGCGGATTTTTTTGCGGGTAAGAACAACTAATATGTTTTTATTCGTTTATCTTGTTTATTATTATTATTTTTATATGCAATTCGAAGATACATTTCGTGGGAATTGGGACGCGACTTTTCAAAAAGTAACAACAGTTGACGCTGACATTTATCGGACACAGCCGTCTTCGCATTTATACACTGTAATTATTTATCATACACATAAGTTTGTTATTTATATACATATATAAAAATATTTCCGTCAGTTTTATTTTTATTTTCTTTAGTATTTGTTTTCTTTCTTTTTTCGAGGATCATACGTGCATTTACAGTTTCTAAGTACGACAAAGTATAGAAAAATATATATAAAATCATTACTGATCTAAAAAAATGGTTTTTTTTCTATATTTAATCTACGAGACAATGAAAAAATAGATTCTACGGTGAGAGAATAAAGGAAAACTGTTCAATGTCGTTGATTATTGCGAGTAATTCTCATTTTTTTGTTTTTTAGTTACTATAGAAAAACCATTATTGCATTATTTCGTTCAAAGCAACAACGTATCGGAACACACGTGAAAGATAAGAATTTTTTTTAATGCTATACGCTAATAAACTTCGATAACTCTTTAACAGAATAACAATGTACGCGTAAGTAATAAAATATATTTTTTAAGATTGCCCGTTGAGCCTCGTTTTTTTCATAGATTTATAGTTTTGTTTACATATATTTATATAAAATCACATTTGCGTGCGTATGAAGAGTCAGGGAACTCGAGAAAAAAAAACTTTTTTTTCTTTCCTGTTCAAATTCGCCCGTGAATTTTTAGGTTTAAGTACAAGAGAAAGGGAGGGTTCCTGGATTTTTTGCTCTTTAAGTAACTGTGAATTTTGTACCATTTTTATTGTTTTAAATTGTTGAAGATTATTTGTTTTTCTTAGACATCTTTTTTTTTTAGTCTTTGGAATCGAAGCTCACGCACTAACAACATTTTCTTTTTCCTCTTCCGAACGAGAAAGCCCCAGATTATTCAGCTAAGTAAAGTAAAATACTGTACGACGAGAAACCAACAATTGTCGGTGATTTTTGAAGTAATTGTTGTGTTTTTTTTTCGTTTTTTCTCACACTCGGGTCACCCGCAGGTGGCAGGGAAAATTTGACGGTGCTTTCTTACAGGCACTTTCGATAACTCGTAAATTCTCACTCCTTTCAACTCTACAGCGTTGTATGCGAATAAAAATTCGAATTGTAGATTTTTTTGTTACCATTTGTTCGAGAGAATATTTCGGTTCTTTCTCGCATTCATTTCGTTTCGATTGTTTTGGAGAAATGATTTTTTTTTATTATTTTGACGTTATTGACGATGAATTCGTAGTGGAGAATTCATTATTGCTATTTTTTAAGTGGGTTATTGCGGTTTTTAAACGATTGCCTTTTTTTTATACACGAGAATTCACTGAACTCGATTGAGGACTTTTTCCATCTACGTTTTTAGCAAAAAATGAATTTGTGAAAATTTGGAGAACTTTAGTGTTTTTAATAGTTGTAAACATTGTTGTAAAAATGGTTTGTTACTTTTATTGTTGAAGATTAAAATATATTTAACTCTGGAAATCAGTGAACGTTTTTTCAATTTTGTCGAATTCCTAAAAATGGAAGTTCTGACGACAAGAAAATTTTCGATGCAAATTTTTAGCACGATTGGTTTGATATTGGTCTTCTTTTTTTTCTTGACTCAAATAAGCACCGTTAGAGTTGAAATTTGAAGGTTAGACGTCGACGCTTCGACCAAAACGAATTTTCAAACTTCCCAACTTCTTTCAACTGGCGTTCGACACATCGATGTCAATTGTTTCTTCCTTGAGCAATAAACGTTTGTCTTCTTTGGATCCTGATTGTTTCTTGCCTCCAGCTTTTCGTTTGCCACGATTAACAACACCGTTCTCGTCGTCCATCATCCGCAATATTTGGGTCTGATCAGAACTCTCGATCGGCGCTATCGAAATGTCGCGAACGGCTCGGAATTTACCGCAATTGTTCAAGTGCTCGTTCTCCAGACGGAAAAAATTCCAAACGAATCGTCTGCGAGTTAAAGAAAGAGACAAAGAAATAGAAAACAGTTTGTTTATGTCAAAAAATCAGATGAAAACAGCGAAAAATTCATTTTTATGTTTAATTATTCGATTCGATTCTTCGACGTGATCTGTTTCGCAATATTTTTGGAATCTCTTGGACGAGTGATAGCTCAAAAGTAATATTTTACCTGAAAACTTCGAGTGGAGCGACGATCGAAGTCATAAGATCGCTCGAAATGTATTTATACTCGACAAGAATGTAGCTGACGATCCAGGAAAATCTCAGGACAAAATCTTCGATGATGGCGAAGTAATAAAATCCCTTTCAGAACAGAATAAAAAAAAACAATATTAAATCACATTGGAAATCTAGTAATAACATTTTTTCAATATGAGAAGAAAAAAAAGAATATTTACAGCGGATGAATAAACGACTTCTTCGCGCAAAAATTTGTTTTCTCCAGCATTGCTGTCCAAAAGTCCCCAATCCATTTTAATGTCCCAAGTGTATGAATAAATGGAATTAATGATACAGCTGACGATCCACAACCAGAGCCAGGGACTTTCCCAGTGATTCAAGAATTTCGGTTCATGATATTGCTTCAGAGTCGCAGTTATAACGACCAAAAAAGTGGTCGAGTATTTTCCAGCGTTGACGAGATGCGGAAAAGCTTCTTTCGAATCTTTGTATCGTCTCAAACACTGAGCAAAACGAAACCAGGCTGGCAAACAATTAACTATTGGTCGAATTATTAATGATCCTGACATGCATTGATTAGTGTCTCCAGCTTCCAGCCAATTTCCATTGGTTATGTAAAAACATAGCAGAAAATGAAAATCCATCAGTGGCGTTACGAGACTGTTGAGCTGATCGGCCAACCAGAAATCAGCAAAATTTACAAACGCGAATGGAGCAATTATCATTCGCCACTGAAAACAAACAACAAATACAAGCAATTTAATTATTTAATTTCGTCAATAGACTTCTTTATATTTTATACCTTTGTTTTTTGTACCTCAATAAGAACGTTGATTTACGAAAAACAAACTCACCGATATTCTAAGAAGCCAGAATCGTGCCTCGTGTCGAAAAATCCGAAAAGGATTGAGTAAGAAAGCCAACATAATGCAAACGAGAACGAGGGGATTCACATATGGCGGAATACTCAAACTAGCGCTGTAAAGGAAGCTCAAAAGGCTCAAAGTCCAAACAACTCCGAGGACAGCTGCAAGTTCCATAATGTGTTGTTCCGATAGATGATTTCGTGGATCGAGTTCGAATATAAGAACGTGATTAACACCGGATGATCGCCAACCGTAAACGTTGACGCCCATTAGGAATAGAAATTGTATTACGAGGAGAGGACCTCGATAAAGGCGGAATGCTATTTTCAGATTGTCTCCACCATCGTGAAATATTGCTGTAACAAAAAATGTCCCTTACGCATAAATAACTTTCGAATTCATTATTTCGCTGTAGTAAAAATGTCAAAATAAATAATTAATTTTATTATTTCACCGAAATTTGACGATCTGAATTTCCAAATGTTCTAGTTATTTATTGAAATTCTGAATTTTTCTAATGTTTGCTATAAGAACGCGTGTGAAATATTGTAATTTTTGCTCGTCAATATCTTGGGACGGTGAATTCTTTTGTAATTTCGCACGTGAGTTCGTAAGAGTTGCTCAAATGTGTCTTCGAATAAATAAATAAATTGGTAGAAAAACGCTCTGGCGAAACTACTATGTTAGCTTGGTCGATTATCTCACCGGAAAGAACTACAGCAACAAAGAGAATAATAAAGCTGCCGGAGAAGAGACCAACTTTGAAAGTTGTCCAAGGACTTTGATGTTCGCCGAGCGGTGGTACGCGAAGACGTTTCATGGCACGTTGACGATCTCCACCTTCGAGACCGCTCGTCACTGTTGCTTCTGTTTCCTGGATCAATTTGTCGATGTCTTTGGACGTGCAAAAATGCGAGGTTTCGACGCATTCCATACGCCATTTTGAGCCTGTTTCTACGGAGAGTAGCTAGAAAGAAAAGTGAGAAGAAAAACAATGGTGAAAATTGGATTTGCTTGAAAGACGAAGGGAAATTGGAATATTTGGTACGAACTTTGACTCTCCATTTCTAGGGAACTTGGGAATGAGGATTTCGCGAAGGGCGTTTTTCTCCCACATTTTTCCTTCTGCCACGTTACCTTGTCGTGTTTCTTAAGTATTTTCCGAAAGCCTGTGTAATTGAGATTCTGATAATTTTGCAGCAAGATCAGCGACAAATAATATTCGGAAAAGGCTAATTTGAGCTCTCTTATTTTTCTTCCTGGCAACTGAGCTTTGTTGGCCGCTCCGGCTGATTTGCTTTTGTTTTTTCCACCCGAATGCTGCAAATCCATTGCGGTCTTTAGCTCGTTTTGCAAAGCCGCATACTTGCGGGTCGCCTCTGCCAGCTTCTCTATACAAAAATCATTGCTTATGATTATGAAATATTTTGCAAGCAAGCCCTTCAAGTGATTTTTCAAATTCATTCGTTCTTTAATTTTTTTTTAATTGAATTAATCTCTTGTAAATATTTTTACAATGGAATCAGAAAAATCTATGACTTCGTACAAATATGTTCCTCACCGGAATAGAATGTGTTGATTTTCTTCAACTCTCGGTCACAAAAAGTGAAGAAAACTTCGTCGAATGATGCAAAATGACGAGATATGACCTCCGGCTCTACGCTCTCTGCGGACGGAGCCTCTTCCACAGCCGTGTACAGCATTGCTTTCATTTCCTAAATAATAAAAACAATGAAAACCTGAGACCGATGTTTTGGAATGACTTCCAAGACAAAGACAGACTGCTATGGAAATTTCAAGAAGCTTTTAAATGGCGTTGAAGTTTGTATGGTTCGAACTCAATATCAAATATTCTTTTTCTAGAGAATCTTAAGAAATTTTCTCAATTATTACAGAATTTCCTTAATAAACCAAAACTATATTTATGGACAAAATTTCTATTGCAAGATCGTTTGACAACCTTAAAGAATTTTCCAAAAGGCTTTTAAAACATAAAAATTGTTTGGATACTAGTTGAATTAAAATTAGACACAGTTTTATAAAATTTTGTAAAAAAAACTGCTGGACGAAGGAATGAAATATGAGACAATAACACAAAACATGTACCTCGTAGCTGATGTATTGTTTGCGCCATTCTGGTGTGATGTGCGCAGACAGATGCTCTGCAAACTTCATCCTGATTGATGTTTTTTGGACTCAGGAATATTTTGGAAGCCTTAGGAAGAGAATAATACAATTTTTTTGATTTAATGACAGCAACAATATGGTGACAGATCTTCTGTCGAATTTTTAAACAATACGAATTTCCAACACAGAGATTTACGAATGAGCATAAAAAAAAGAAAGTTCTTTGAAGGAAAAGTTTCGAGTTCGCGACTCCGAATAGAAAAGATTTCTAACTGAAATTCGTGTTACATTTATAAATGTTGGCCGAGGATAACTTTGTCGGCATTTGAAGCACACAAAGAAATGTTCTTGTGCTTTACGAACGATAAATATTGACCTTCTTCAAATATAAAGAGAGAAAAGAGAGGGATTTCGTGAAGCATTTAAGAGCGATGGAAAATTGTATCACGTACGAGACACACAGTTAAACTGGTGTGTTTTATCGTTCACACAAGAAAGAGGGTGGGAGGTTATAAATGGTACATATAAGATTGTTAAGTGTTTGATTAATACACTTACCGGGATTTAAGGCTCGTGATACAAATTTAACAGCAACAATTATAGTGATACACAAATTCCACGAGAATATGTGCTTCAGTTGTTTCTCTTTAGTGTCGTTTTTCCTGTCATTTTTAAACTTGCTCGAGGCACACAATCACCGTTAATTGTGACGATCATTGTTTTGAGAAGCGAAAAACCAGAGTACGAAAACAAAAGGGAGAAAAAAAAGGTGGTGAACAATTATACTGACGAGAATCGTTTCACTCCCACCATAACAGCGCAACAATTTCTATTTCATTTTTTCTTTAATTCTTTATTCAACTCTAATACAAAGAAGATTTGTCAGATGAGGGGTTAATTGATAAGCAGCAACTTTATCATTGATTCGCGTGACCCGGGTGATCAACTGATCAAGGATCTTGTTGAAAAATCATACACGCCTAGAAATCGTCTGAACATCAAGTTCGAAAATAACTCAAAGGATGGCGTTTCCGACCTGTCAAATAGCGCCATCGCTTGTGATTTTCTCCAACTTCTTTGGCATCGATAGTTTTGAAAAGATAGCAGTGATTCATTTTTCACCAAAATCGTAAAAACTTTCGTAACCAAATGTTTCTACGAGAAATCGCGCTACTTATCACAAAAAAACAATTTAAAGGGAAAACGTTTTTTGAAGTAATCTCTGCGTCACAGGAAAATCACTTTAGAGGATGAAATTTTTCATTGAGGATAGAGAAAAAAAAATTCACAACAAATTGAGCCATAAAAATATTTATATATATAATAATTAATACATACATAGAAAAATCAATATTCAAAGTGTTCTTTGCAAATAGATCGTGTGTCGAGAAACCGAATCACATAGATATTCATACACCCTATATATAATGCATGAGGTATTGTTAAAATTGTCGAAAAGTGTTTTTAAAACATTCATATAGTTTACATAATATACTTTCAGGTTGTTTAAAACCATTTTTTTTCTTCGATTTTTCACTTATTCCATCTGTAAGTACGAGGCTTCGGTCTTTGAGGCACAAACATTTTTTTTTTTAGGAAACATGTATGTTAAGACATTATTTAAAATCCTCGCAAATGCTCATGAAAATTACATACATTTTTTATTTATATTATTTATATTTATATATATATGTATATCCGTCCAGTAAAAAATAGATTTAAATGCTGGAATACAAACTTAATAATGAACAGTAGTACGCACGCGAAAACCCTTAAAATACCAGCTGCATAAATCGCATGACGCGTCGTAGGAATTTTGATACGTTTCTCGTTTTCTTATCGATCGTTTGACTACTTTAGCTGCGTTTCTTTCATTGTAGATATTAATACACGCACACGTTTAAACATCAAGATACTTTTTTGTTTGTTTGAGTTGACGCAAGAAATCGGCAGAAACGAGTAGTCCGATTACATCAAGTTTTTACATCGATCTTTTATATTTTTCTCCTTCCTTTAATCTCGATATCCGTTTTATCGATATATTCTTAACACACGAATCTAGCAGACTTTGCTTGTCGAAAAAAATGTAGTGCGTTATCTTGCGATACCATCTCGTACGTTTGTACGGGGCTAAAAATAAAGAAAAAGACAAGAAAGGCGTAAGGCAATCACAGAATGGTGTTTTTTTTTCCTAGAAGGCCGCAGTTATCAAAGATTGGTAGGAGTCAGCTTGGAAGGAAATGTTGCGAAGTTTCCTAATGTTTATTCAATGTTTGCAAAACTTTATCATTGAAAACAGTGTTTTTTTCGTTTTTTTTTCGGCTTATAGTTCTGCTGCGAAGAAAACAGTATAAAAACCGACGAATTGTGTGTTTATTTTTGAAATAGGCCCTGAGGAGGGTTTTGTTAAAATCATTCAAATTTCTAGATTGTATTTACGGAAAATTATCAATTGACGATTTTTTTTTTTGGGAAGGTTGAGAAATGGAAACGGGAAATTGCACTGTAACCAAAATATCCGTCGATAATATTTTGACTCATTGTATACATTTCTCCGAATTTTTATCAAAATTGGGACAGGAACGCAACGTTTCCTTTGAATTTATAAAAAAAATAATCAACGAAGGCTTTCGACGCTGAAATCGCACTGACCCAAAAATGCGAATAAAAGTTAGTTCCTGTGCAAACATTTCGTTTGATCTTACATCTTCATTTGCTTTCGTTTCTTTCGTTCTTTGTTTTTTGCAATTAGGTGCAATCGCAGCTGCAATAATTGATCAATTCGACGAGTTTTTCGACTCGCTTTTCTTTTAACTTTCATACTGTCCAAGGTAAGCGTTGCACGCTGGGCAGTAATGTTTTTTAGTCAAACAGCTATCCATGCAGTAAGGGCAAGGCGCGCATGGCCAACATCTGAAAGTATAAATTTCTTATTAGTATTATTTCAATTTTTTCCTAATCGATGAATTTCGTGTTCGATTATTCATAAAAATAATGTTATTATTTTTCCATTAGTTAATCGATTTTTATTCGTTCGTTCAAAAGCCTGAGAAATTATTTTCTTAACGTTCTCATCAGCGTAATACGAATTTCTTATGTTCATTCTAATTATTTTTTTTATCAAGTCAATTAGTTTTTGATTATCAATGACAAGGCTCTATTCAACTTTATTACTTCACTGTTAATTCATGAAAATTGCCTCATTCTTTTGCACGCTCAGGAAAGTCATATCTCAACTCGTTTATGAGTTTACATTTTTCTTTCCATTTTTTTTTTTACACGTACCCTATGAGGCAGAGCAAAAGAGCAAACAAATGGGTCTTCGTGCTCGTCTCGTTTTCAACTCTTGTCGAGATGCTGGCTCGACAATGAGGACAGGTCATTGGCTGAGTGTCCGGACCGAAAGCCGGTTGTTGTACAAAAATAACACCTAAACAGGACAAAATTTGCATAGATTAGAATTTCACAACGCTTCAATAATCAATTCTTTTTTTAAATTGACCAAAGTCATGAAAGAATTTCGAAAACAAGTATTCTAACTTTAAATTTGTAGAAAAACATGTCAGACTCTAAAAATCTTAATAGAAAATATAAATTCATATAATTTACGGGATTGAAATATTGAAAAACTGAAAAGAAAAAACAAAAGAGTCAAAAAAAACATTATTTTTCGTGAAATAAATCAGATTTTTATTTTTTTAATTAGATCATACCGGGTGCGGCTTGTGGCGGCATGTGAGATGGGTGCTGCTGTCCATCGGTGTATGGAGGAGGTGGTGCAAAACCAGGAGGTGGTGGTTGAAAGCCAGCGTGGGGTGGTCCATGCTTGTCCATTATGATATTTGATTTTTTTCAGCCACTCAACGAATTCTGTAATTAAAAAAGAAACACGATTCGATTTTTATTTACGAACTATTGTCCTTATAATAAAAAAAATCATGATCTACAAGAATATTTCGTTCTCGAAGTTTTCACGAATTCCAATCATTTTTTGACGTATTCAGTCAATTGGGGTTTATCCATAAATCAGCTTTCTTTAATGAACGGGTGACGAATGAGCTCGTCACAGTCCTGAGATACGTTGCAATATGCCTCACAATTGATAAGAAACGTCAGACATACCACACCTACACATAATAACGACATACGAGTCGACTACTTAAGTTTCGTAACTTGAGAATTTGTGTGTTAATGCGAGTGTGTTGCTGGGTTAACGAGCATTGTTTTTTAGGACTACGTTAGCCATGCCCTGACTCAGAAACGCTGTAATTCTCTTGTGAAGAAGTTTCCTATGTCAGATGAGGTCTCGAATTTATTTATTAAAATATAAAGATAAAATGCGCAATTTTTTAAATATTTCCCTCGTGTCTTTTCTTTTCTTTTAATGGATTAAAAAAAGGTGAAAGGGCCATATGTCATGCATTTTATAAACATGAGTTGGCGCCAAGTCTCACGCGAACAAGGATCGTTGGCGACCTCCGGAATATTGATCGTCGTTCGAGAGAGTCCTGATTTTCGTTGTGGCGTTGCATTTCTTTGTTTTTGTTAAACTTGACCGATTGTCGAACGAATTTAGTCTCGGGAAGCAAGTAATTTTATTAATTAAGCAAATGCAATTGAGACCAATTTAAAAGATCGCTTTTACGAGGACTTAAAAATATTCTGAGAAACGATGACGTAATTTTTTCCTTATACAGGCAATGAGAACGCTTTTTTGAATATCTCTGACGTTCTGGGAATATTCGGAATAAACAGTAATCCTAGGTACGTTTATTGATACCACAGCAATGACTCATCGCGCGTTCCCAGAACCGGAAGATCTTACGTCAATTCATCGAAACGTCTCTACGTAACTATGTATTCACAATCGATCGGTGATAAGAGAAAACAAAATGGCACAACGTTGTATTGTCAGTTTTGACGTTAGACCGCGTCTGGCAGAGAGAAATGAATGTATTTTGAGGAAAGTACAGAAGATCGTGGCAAAATTTAGCACATCACGCAACAGGCATGGGCGAAAATAGCCCAATGCCCTCAAATTTTTTTACTATGATATTTATTGACCATTACTTACCACGCCTACAAACTTTCGAAATACAATTTGGCGTTTAAACCAAATGAATTTGGCCAATATTTTGAAAACATCGAAAAAAGGATAATACTTTTTTTACTTTGTACTATAATTTTGCATTTTTATTTGTTTTATTCATCATCGAAAAAATTGTCAATTTCGTGAAGACGAAAAGAAAAATAAATGAAAAAGTATTAGAACAATTGTTTCAGAGAATTGAAAATTCGCTGGGAAAAGAAAATCTTTGAAAATTTATTCCGAACAAGATACAACTTTCTATTATTTTATCGATTTTCTTGTTATCAGACAATTTATCGATTTCATGTTACTGATAAGGTAAAATAAAAAAATTGGTGCAATAAACAATTGACAGCGATAAAGCATTCTTTTTAAAAACGCTGGAAAACAATTGTCGAAAACAAAACTTCATATTTTGAAATGAATTTCATTAGTTATAGACAAATTTATCGATCTTACGTTTGGTGTTTGAAAGGATGAAAAAGTTTGAAAGGAACGAAAGGATCCACATGTTCGTTGAACATTGGAAAAAAAATAGGCAAATTAATTCAAAAAATTCTGCAACTTCTACGCGCTCAAGCTGTGATATTTTTTTCTTCATTATTTTTGATTACAAATGTACGTGTGCGCAGTAACGTGTAAGAGAAGCGCATGACGTTTTTTGTTTCACGAGTGATGACTACGGTTGAAATATAAAACACGAATGCAAATAATGTATCACACACAGATAAGAGAAGATTCAAGTCTGCAGCCTCGACACTTTTGATCGAGATAAACAGAGAAGCGGGCGGAGTGATTTGAGATCCAAACCCGAAACTAAAAGCGTTAACGTTATTCGGCATTGGGACGAGGTTTTTTTTTAATGGAAAGGCAACTGAAGTTGTTTTTGTGTGCGGAACGAGTATGGCACACAAAAAACGACAGAGGAATTCTTGTCAAGTTTCGGCAAGGTCATGAAATCCGGCTGCGTGAAAGAGGTTCTCAATTGAGTTTTTATTACATCGAATTATTGTTATTATTATTTTTTCATCCTTTAGTCAATTTTTTTCACGTTGTTGGACTGAAAATTAGAGTCGTTTCGATGTTATCGATAAATACATCGAAGTGGAAGCATAATACAGCAATTCGCGGAAATCATATCAACATGTTGTTCCCTCTAGTGATAACACGATGAAAAGAAAAAAACCTCAGCGTAATCAGATACCCCATATCGTATTTATATAAAAAAGTGAAACGAGCGAGAAAACGTTTCGATGAAAAATACGGTGTACGCTAAAAATATCCGGGATGTTCAGAGCACTAGAGAATTATATTGGGTAACACTTGGCAAGCTTTTGTTCGTACACACGAATGAAAACGTGTGTACAAAACAATATTACGAAATTCGACCGCTATACCGCGAAGATTTTCATTCCGTGATAAGATGAACGAGTTAATGCATGATAAATTGCATTAATAAGCATGAGACCAAACATAGAAACTGTTCGATTAATATTTATGAGGGTAAGAGCCTCGGTCTAGACACTTGACGTCCTTGTACTTGAAGATCGACGTGTCTTTGTGTACAGCCACGAGAAGCTCGAGTTCTAACGAGTCGATGTATGATTCGTGTGAAAATTTAAAAATAACCGCCAAGTTTTTCGAAACTAAAGACAGTCGTGATTTTTTTGGGTACTGTACTACTCTACGCGCTTTTGTGATCTACGTCATACGCATGTTGACCCGCGAGAAACGCCAATTTCGAGGCCCACTTGGTTTTTCCACGCGAGCTTGTAATTCCCGCGTATGATGTAAACAATGTTTGCACGAATTTAGATTATTGATGTTCTACTTACAAAAAAGTAGTTAAGCGACTCTCGAGTCAGATAATCCGGTGATTGTTTAGTAAGGAACCTTCCGCACTGATAGCTCTTCGGCAACTGTCGATCTGCGAGATACGAGATTGAGCATTGAGCTCTACGTGGTGCTACGCCCGAAGCGCTGTTGCTATATATGTGTTTACAATGTGTACAAGACGTGCGTGCTGCGCTTCACACTCGTTCTCTTTCACTTCCTCCCTCCCTCCCTCTCTTTTCTCTCTCTCTCCGTCTCTCTCTTTCGTCCTGGCTTCACTTCCGCGCACTGGAATGCCCCGGCAAATCATAGCGATACAACATGAACTGTACTTAAAAACTGTACTCTGTTTTGGGTATCAAAAGAGACGAGTACCTTGACACCGAATGATTAACAAATATTATACATACAAACTTCTTCAACGGAAATTTTTTACCTTGTCTCACAATGACGTTTATCACTTGTATATCATTATTTTGACTATCAAGTGTGTGACGCACATATAGATATTCTACGAATACACTTCTGATGATTGCGAAACACTATAGCATCGCTCGCGGCTACAAAGTTGGGTGCGTGTGTACCGGACAAAAAAGTTCTCGACAATAATGGCGGCAAAATTTGAATTAAAGAAAAAAATAGAAACTCGGAATTGACCTCATTTATATCGTTCCCACAACACATTAAAATAACCCTGTAATCGATCTCTTTTATTATTCAATTAACCTGAAATCGCTGAACCATTCATCTTCAAAAGTATTTTTAAACTAAAACTCTGACTCCTCATTCATTTCGACCAGTGTATATATGGCGTGGTCGAACTTGACAAAAGTTTCAAGATCCTCAAGGTTACAGAGCGGGGTACAGGGTCGTTAAAAACTTGGATAACTCGTGTAGTCTTTGGCGCAAACAGGTAATTACATTGTTATTATTATTACGTAACCGCACAAATTATAATTGTATAATCAGGATGATAATTGAAATAATACGAACGAATGGAAAAATGTATGGTTTCGAAAATTCCTCGGTCGCTTTTGTTTGAATTTTTTTTCTTCCACCAGCGTCTGACGTTACCGACTTCAGACGGTAAGTAGATCTCTTTCATATCGACGTTCCTCGAAGCCGGCAAAATGCCCCGCTGCAAAAATAACTATATATATATGTTTTCTTGTATTTATTTTGATTATGTAGTTCGTAACGTTTCTCAAATTCACTCGCTAGCTTTTTCGTTGATTAATCATTAAGAGAGTGTGTGATTTTCGTTATTCTAAGTACAGATTGATGTAGAATTACGAAACTCGTTATAATCGTCACTGAATCGAAAAAACCGACGCCGAGATGTAATAATTTTGGTTTTCGGAACCACAGGACAATCGAGTTCAACAATTCGGACTAAAAACAATGTGAGAAAGTGATTATAGTTAACACGTGTTTAGAAATACATAAAAAAATCATTTACTGCTTCAAATTTACATTTTCTAAAAAATCGTGCATCAAAAAACGTATTTTCAGGCTACTTTCTATTTGACCTTGATAATTTTCTAAAATTGTACTTCTTTGTCCAGATGGCAGACAAAAAACGTGTAACTTGTGAAGAAGAGGAAGAAGGCACGGTAAATGAGCCAAAGAATAAAAGATTTCGAACAAACTCATGTTTGAGGCTTCCCCAAAAATCAGTAAACAATTCAATGGATCCTCAGGCGGCCAAAGCAATGGAACACGGTCCAGAAACTCGGGACTTTCCCGGGACCTCAAAAAAAACAGAAATTCTTTTTGATTCAATAAACAAAAGTAGCTTCGAGGACGAATGCAAAGACGATAAAAATAATGCGGTGAGTTTGCTGAATAAAGTTAGAGAAATAAAGCAGAAACGACTGAACAAATCGGAGGCTGGAACTCAATCTCGTTTTCAAGATGCGCAAATTTCCATGGAAGAATTTTCTCAAAGTTTGAGAAGTTTAGACACCGTCTGCGACGCTCAGAAGCCGTTGAAAAGACAAAGCCAGACTGAGACTCGTTTGGGTCTCGTGTCGTTTCAGGATTTCCTGAATCTCTCCAGTCCCAAAGAAAAGAGCTCCGTGGAGGATCGTCAATCGATAACTCATTTGTCCTTCGACGAGGACAATGAGGAAGACATGTTCGAGGACCCTAAAGACGAGCCAGAGGAGGCGGACAATAGCGATCAGGAAATTTTGTTTCATGGGTTCTCCAGCAACGAAAGCGAACACAGTAAAAACACTGCTGCGAGGTGCAGTCAACGAGAGGAGATAGAAAAACTGGAAGATTCCCAAGACTTTGCTGGATTTTCTCCCATGGAGCAAAAAAAAAGTCGTGAAATTCTGCAGAATTGGGACTCGTGGCTGGTTAATTACGAACCTGATGTGGCTCCTGAATTACGCAATGTTGGAATCGAGAAAAAAGATTACAATCGAACAAGTTTGGACAGTCCACGAATCAGAGAACTCAAAAATCTTGAAGCCCCCAGACGCAGCGATAATAAAGAAGATCGAAATGTGTCTTCTGGAAAAACGGACAATGTCCTGGTTCCGATATCGGATAAAAGCGAAATAAATAGCACCAAAGTCTGTGGTTTTTCGACTGCTAGTGGTCGCAAAATTTCCATTTCCAAAACAGCAATCGAGAGAGCCCAAAAAATGTACAAAGAAATAGAACAACTGGAGCCGGAAGAAGAAACAAAAAGTTCTGAAAACAATTGCAACTCTTTGGAAGAGATAAAAATTTCGAAAGCTCCCGGTTCGAGAGAACACGATCTTTTCGATGAAAGCCTAGATGAGATAATCGGCAATTTAATCGAGCCTGATCAGGAGATTAAAAATGAGTCAGACGATAAACTTGTCGAACATGATTGTCGTGATAGGAAGAAAGAGATTACGAATAATATTTGTTTGGGTTTCACAACAGCTCGTGGTAAGGAATTGAAAATTTCGAAGGAAGCTTTGTTAAAGGCAGAAGCACAGTTCAACGAGATTCAAATCGATTTGGCTGATGAAATACTCGATATCGATCCTCAGAACAGTGAAGAGAGTTCGAATAAAAATGATAGCTCGATCGACAAGTCAGCTGGAGGTCAAGAAACGAAATTTTCGGAAAATGACTTCCCAAAATACACATCTCGCGAATCCGAAATAAAAGAGCACGCCGTCATAAGTGCTAAGAGCAACGAAGAAAAAGTAGATAACGAAATCGACTCCGGTTTCAAAACTGCCAAAGGAGGCCACTTAAAAATCTCGAGAGAAGCAATTTCCAAAGCAAAAGCTAAATTCGATGAGATCGATAAAGAAGTTAATGAAAATTTAACTCCCAAACTTACAAGAGTTCTTGCAGAAGAAGAAAACCACGATTTGAGCTGTGGTCGCTCGACCACGGGATCAGGAATATTAAAATCCTCGAAAGAAGCCATTTCCAAAGCAAAAGTTCCATTGGACGAGGTCGATGAAGAATTCAGCGGAGATTTAACTCCAAAAAATGTTCCAGTCGTAGGAAAAGAAAAAAAACACGAATTCAATCCTGGTTTCTCAACTGCAGGAGGACGAGAAATAAAAATATCGAAAGAAGCTTTAAAAAAAGCAAAAGCTCAATTCCAAGACGTTGAAAATGAGTTCATGGAAAATTTATCACAAATCAACTCGAAGATTAATAGTCCAAAGCTTGGAGCGACATGGACGAGTTCAGCGCAAACTCCTTCAGCCGAAGAGAATTTAGAAGTAGAATTGTGCAATTTCGAATCTCTCGAATTCGAAGATTTCCTTATAGACGAGAGCGAGACTTCGAAAAAGCGTAAATTCGAGGAGATCGATGACGACACTCCAATTAGAAAAGATCCATCATGGAAGCGAAAAAAAGGGCGTTCCACGAGCGATCTGCAAGGGCGAAAGCTCTTTGACGAACAATTATCAAATATTTCGATCGTTGGTCAAGTCGAGCCAGAAAAAGATATGATTTGCGAAGATATTGACGCGAGTGCTGCAGCGCTTATAGAAGACGAGGAACGTTCGAAAAATATATCAAAGTCAGAGTCTCCTTTCGATCTTGACGTAAAAACTGCATTGGAAAGCGAAGATTGTTCTGAGAACGTTGAAAATTCATGCGAAACACCGAAAACATTAATTCCTTGCAATTCGATCCTGAGCTCTGCTCCAAAAATCGAACAGAAATCGAATTCAAATCCAGACGAAAAACAAAGCGTCGATACCCAAGGAGAGTCCATTCCAGACGATCTCAACTTCGAGTCACAATTCTCCCAATCCCAAGTCATCAATAAATTCATGATGGAAATGATGAAAATGATGGAAACCCGTTCGGTCATGACCTCGAAACAAGACGAGACTATTAGAGCAAAAAGAAAAAATAAGCCACAAGCTTGTGATGGTTCTCTCTATCAATTAAGAACTTCTAAAAGCGATTCGAGATTTACGTGGCGAGAATTGACCGAAGGTGAAGCACCTGCGCCTCGAGAACATTCCGGGAGTACTCTTGATTCCGAAATTTTTTCGGTCACTGCCAACTCAGCTGCATCGTACAGTTTTTCTTGCGCTGATTTTTATGGGTGAGTTTGTGGATTTCAAAAAATTTCAGAAAAAAATGTAATCAAGGATATGAGACATTAGAAAAAAAAGAATTGCCAATTTTTCTACGTTTTTTCCAGTCATTTGATTTTCTATACCAGAAAAGAAGACGAGATAATTGGATTTTGAAAAAATTGAATTTTGTTTCAGATTTTCATCGCCTTTATCGTTTTTATTTTTACTTTTTCATTTATTATTTTGTTTATGCATAAAATAGAGGAAAAAATGTGAGAATCAACGTCGAAGGAATCAAAGTCGGTGACGATGCATTTTTGATTCTTGACGAGAGAAATTGTGCCGGTGCCAGAGAATTTGAAAGAGCTTTTCTGGCTAGTCCAGGTGTTGATCCCAAATTGGTACGAGCAGGATGGGTGAAAAATCATTACGGCTGGATCGTTTGGAAGCTGGCATCAATGGATAGAGTGAAATTTGGTCATAAATGTTTACCCAGGTATTCCACATAATTATTTCCTCACAAATTTTTGCTGTGGCTCGAAAAACAACGAAAAATAAATTCAAAATTTGAAAAAAAGAGAATTAAATTTTTGAAATTCTAATCTGGAGTTTTAAACGTATAAAAAATTGAACAGGATGTTGACGCCGAATCGAGTTATGTTGGAACTGAAATATCGCTACGATCGTGAGATTTATAGAACTCAGTGGCCGCCATTGAGAAGAATTTTGGAAAAGAACGAAGATGCAACAGGTCGATTGGTTTTATGCGTAGCAAGCATAACTTCAGAGGTAGAAAAAAAACAAACAATAAAACGGTTCATTTAACTTTTTATACTTTTCAACCATAATTCTGAAATCATAACAAATTTTATTCTCCCAACAGGACAGCAATAAAACTCCTGCCAAAGGACCATCAATTTCGTCACCAAGTATTCTTGGATCTACGATTTACAAAATGACCTTGACCGATGGCTGGTATTCCATTCCTGCTTCCACTGACCTTGCTATGATCAATTGCATAAAAACTGGAAAAATTAAAGAGGGCACGAAAATCGTAACTTTTGGTGCCACTGCGATGAATCTCGATCAAGGATGTTCCGTTCTTGAGGTAAAATATTTGTATTTAAATGGCAAAGGATCGTTGAAACGATTAAAATAGTTTTCGGACAATTCCAGCACGTTTTTTTGGTTAACAATATTTTTATCATTAGATTCCAGATTGTGTGACGTTAAAAATCCACACAAACTCGACGAGACGAGCGAGGTGGGACACGAAATTGGATTTTTATCGAGCCAACCGAGGGCCCATGCCGCTGAGCTTGAAATCAGTTAAATCGAACGGTGGTGTAATCTGTAAATTGGTTGTCGCAGTATCTCGATCGTATCCGGTTTTGTATCGAGAAAAATTGTCTGACGGCCAATTCGGTAAGTTAAAAATAAAACAGCAGAGACACTGATTATAATCGAAAAAAAAACTGAACAAAAAAAAGACGATAAATTTGTAACAAACGTTTAAAAAAAAGTTTTCAGAAACGCAAAATGCGACGAAGAGGCAGCTCGCGCCCACGAGGCGCGTTGCCAATCAAAAATGGAAGAAATTTGTGAGAACGTCAGCCGAGAATTTCAATTTGGTTTAGAAAATAAAAATCAAGAGGACGAAATACGAAGAAAAATTGGGGAAAAATTAAAACAGAGTCTTCCACCACCGAGGGACGTAACGCCAGTACTGAAAATCCGAATAGCCGAAGATGACGCGAGTGCCATGATGACGATTTGGTCGAGCAACACAGAAACTGATCAAGTGTTTGAGGAAGGATCGTCGATCGTAATCTACAATTGTTACGCTTCCGGGCAAAGGTAAAAAAAAGTAGGAGAATCAAATAAACAAAACATAATCGATTTGTTCTATTAAAAACGACATTCGTCAAATCGTCAAATATTTATTCAACTGTGAATTACGTCATTGCGATTTATCGATGATTCAAGCACTGACGCGTTCTTTATCTTATCGTGCAACTCATCGGATAAGAATCTATCGAGGGAATCTTAAAAAAAGACAAATTTCTTTTCTTCGCTCTATCATTTATTATATTATTTTTGTAGATGCAACGAACTGCAAATCACAGCTGGCAGAAATACTGTTTTCAATCGTGAAACATCGCGAGGAATAAAATATCCAGAAAGAATTTACACTTCGTTGATGGACGTCGGAGAAGCGGGATTTAATCCGGTTTATGGAGAATTCGATACGATTGGCATCGTAACCTCCATCGGGCCTGCTCCCCACGTACGTTTTCTCGAAAGAAAAAAATCACCATTTTTTTTCTCCTCTCAAAAACAAACAGGCTGGCTCGTTGAGCTTATAATATGCTAAATTTACTCAATTGTCAAAAGCGTCTCTTATATTACCGTAAGAACTGCCCGGGACACTGGAAACGAGGGGGTTTTAATCCTTCAAGTGCCGAGTGACCCAAGGGCCACTTGGCACTTGAAAATACTCATAAATTCGACTACCTGCGACAATCACGGGCTTAAGTATCTTTCATTCAAACACGAATATCTATTTTGACCAGAATATTCTAAATTTTCCGCACGAATATCAATATTTTCATATTCAAAAGAAAAATCTATTGAAAATAAATTCAATAACTCGATTATTAATCCGGAATTAAAATATCTCGAATTCAATTTAAAAACAACCCTTTTAACAGCTCCGAGGTAATCGAAAGAAAATACAAAATTCTAACCAAATTCCATTCCTTAAGAAAAAATGATGCAATTGTAAAAAAAATGGTAAAATCATGATCAATCGTAAATTGATGAATTTTTCATAATTCTAAATTAGAAATACCATTGGAATCAGATTTAGAGAGTTCGCAGGTGTCATTTACACTAAAAACAATGTATTTAAATATTTGGCTCGTACCTTAATAGCAAAAAACCTCCTTAACTTGTAAATCCATAATTGGTTTCCTATGCAGTAAAATTTTAAGCAATATCTTGAACGATTCAACTTGAAAAATGAAAAACCATGTAATAAGGATAATAAGGATTTTGGTAATGCATTACAGGGAATGAAGAACTTTGAGACGGTGAATTTGGCTTGTCCGAGATCGGGAAGTGACGATACTTCAGATTTTCTTTCCATATTATTTTGGCAAGGTGTCTCGACTCACGGATACTCGAAAATCCTTACTATTGGTACATTCGTAGCTTGCAGTAATCTCGAATGGCGACGAAATACATCGAGAAGTATTCCCACAGCGTATTGCACCGAGAGGTCGGTCTTCACGAAAAATCCACGCCAAAAACATCTCGTCAAACCTTTTGAAAGTTTGCGCGCAATGATTAAGGTTCGTAAGCTTATAAATTGAATTATGATTCAAAAGATATTATGGAAAATGTTGAGGGGACTTATTCACGTAATTGGAGCAAATGTCAGTTTGATAAAAACTGATTCCCGTCCCTCGAAACTTCAAAAGTTATTTTTTATTCTTCAGAACGAACGCTGTGGAGATATTTCACTTTTTGAATTTGCAGTAACGTTACATTTTTCGGAACCCTGCATGGGGTCAATGCTTTTGCAAATATTTTTGAAAATCTGCCCTTGAAGTTGCGGGGCCCGGGGCTTTCCTACACCGCCCCTTATTTGCCTGCGTGGTGGCTTAAGTCGGTGTGACACATCGCCTCGAACATCTTTGCTCTAACCCCCCAGAAAAACTACTTTTCTGTCCAGTCGACTCTATAGAGTAATATTTAATCTAAAATATTTATGACACTGGGTTAAAAGTGTCAGTCCACGAAAACAGATCGATTTTTCTTATTTTTTCTCAATTTTTATTCCTCCATATAAGTCTTTATTAATAAATAATTACAGGAGAATTTTGAAATCCCGATTCAATGGTTTTTCTCCAAGAATTCTAAACTTCGAGTCTTTGAATGAAATGTCCATAGAAAATGCCATGCCAATCGGTCTGGGAATTCTGGAAATTCTTTCGACACCAGTTTCTTAAACGGCATTTTTTATAATTAAACTGTGCTACGGGCCTGTACGTATTTTTCTGTCAAATGAACGAAAACTCATCCAACAGCTTTAATGAAATTCCATGAAATTTGATATTTTTGTATCCACTTCTCGTGTATACGCTCCCTTAATGTTTGAAATTGAATGTAAAGTTGCAAACTGTATGAAAATAAGTAAAACATACATTGGTTGCTGAAAAAAACCGTTTTTTCTCACATTCGCTCATGATCTCGCGATCTACTAATTGTAGAGACAATGAGTATATGAAGAATGTGAGAAAAAAGTGTTAACCAAAACAATAGTAACCTCTGGCTGGTTAATAACAGATAATTAAACAGCACGTGTATTTGCTTTCTTTTGTTTATGATATTTTGAAAACATTATTGCATACCAGGATCCACTCGCATACGCAGCGAATAGTGGGAGATTGATAGAAGAAGAAGTAGCGAAGAAAACGCCGTTAAGGGTAGCGGGAAATGGGACGCCTTACCGTCCCGGAGGACCGTATAATCCGACGACACCTGGTTCAAATTCTCGTGATTCTATTGGCCTATCTATCGACATTGCTTCAACACCGAAAAACAATTCGAGAAAAGCGTCAATAATGAGACGTATCGAGAAACTCGAAGCTTATGGAGAACCGCCCAAATTACCTCCAATATCCGTTAATCACAGTTCACCCAGAGTTTTGGCGGATTTTCGTTCACCCGTCGTCACACCGGTCACTAAATCTTGAAATAAAGTGAGAAAGAGAGAAAGAGAGAGAGAAGAAAAAAAAGAGGAAAATACAGCGTTTAAAACTGCGTTGCAGACTCTCTTAAAAGTTACAATTTTCTTCGTCTCTCGACACCTCACGATACGTCAGTGCCTTAAGTCGTAGTTATTAATGTCGTATTCTTCGTTCGTGTTAAATATATGATCATACGTCCATAAGTTTATTTATTTTCTAAAATGGAAAAAACCCAACGTCGAAACAATTTCGTGGCCAAATAAAAAGGAAGGGAACGAAATTCGAGCTTTTCCCTTTATTCCAATAATACTTACGGGAAATAACATTTTCATTCACGTACACTACACATTCAAATGGGATTCTAGCCTTACGGACCAAACTCCCTCGACGTATCATAAATTCGCAACCTTTAATCCTCTGACCAAATTCACTTATACAGCAGCTTCATGTATTTATATATACAATAGTACATCAACGTTCAAAAGTATCGAACTGTCCACATTTTTCTAGAACACGAAAATTCCTTCCGACTCGACAAAGTTAATTCACCAATTAAGTTAATTAAAAAGTCTTGTAATCTCTTTAGGTTGGGAAACTTATTTAAGAAATCAATTAATCGTAAATTCTTACAAACATAGAAACTTTTTTTTTACGCTACGGTTGAGTTTTTTTGCTCAAATAATAAATAATAATTATTTATTGGACAATTTAATTTGAACAGAAGTAAATTCAATTTTTTATTGAATAAAATTATTAGCATTCATGCTCAAGGGGTTACATCAAGGTAACAGGGCCTTTCAGTCAAAATGGTTGAAGCGTGGAAATAATACGAATTATTGAACTTTTGATGGATACTGTAGATGCAGAATACCAGGTAGATTTGCAGGGTGGGTTGAAGGTGGAAAAAGGACAGGTACACTGGAGCATCGTTGATGGATTAAACCCCATTCGTGCGACGTGCACATCGACCTCGCTCGAAAAATTTGCTCGAAACAATATAAAGTTTTTGAGCCGTTGGAAAGTAAGAAAATTCATGAATTACTCTTGCAACACGTCAACTCTTCAAGGAAGAATTATTATGGTGCCAAAAGGGCTTTTGTGCGACGATGGAAGAACAAAAGCCTGGGCGAAAGAGGCATAAAGGGGGGAAAGGAGAGAAAGAGAGGGAGAGAGAGAGAGAGAAAGGTGGAAATTGAGAATTCCAAGTAGGATTTGAATCCCGCTTCGTTTGACATACGAGATTATGACGGTTTGCCAAGTCGCATTAGCGCCGGACACCTTAACCTTTCTATACCTACGTCAATGAAATTTGTCAACTTGCACGTAACTCTTGTTCGATTTTCCAAACAAATCCAAATTATTTCTACGATATTTTTTGTCTCATTCAACGTAAGAATCATTTTTTCAATATTCTGTGCAATTAAACAATTGAAATTAGAAGAAAAGAAATATAAACAAGTTCGTTCGGATTGCTCGAATAAATGGAACAATATTTTGGCGTCGTTTGAACCAATACCAAATAAAATTGAATTCGAAGCAATTATTTTACTCTTTTTTTTACGGTGACAAGAAGCGACCTTTTTTTCTACAATCTTGACGAATGATCTAAAACAATAATAAAATTTATCGTTATGGAAAAATGTTCATTCCTTTGGCACGGGTGGGCACGAGGAAAAGGTCGAAGCAAGGTCGTTCACTGTGGGGAAACAGAAATTGAAATCCTCTTTGAAATCCGAGCAATTTCAAGTTGTCCATAATATACCTGACCGAAGGACTCGACCGTTGAGCAACCCTTGAAATACTTAAACTTGCGACGGGATTGGTGTATGAAAATGTTTCTCCTTCTTTTTCTCGCCCCCTCTCGCTACTCGTAAAATCCGTCTATCCAGCTGCGGCACCACCACTCTCGGTGCTATACTCCCTAGTTGTGTGGGCCCAAGACTTCAGTCTGACGCGTGCTCTCGAGTAGGACACATCGGATGAGACGATATTGAAAAAAAGCCGAAAAACTTAACTCTTCGTGCGAAATATTTATAACAGAGAAAACGAAGCCGTGTAAACAACAAAAACAGAAATAATTCAGACAAATGTTTGTTGTTGCGATGAGTGCGATTGTCAAGGTGTTAACTTGAGTGCAATTTCCAATGTGTTAATAATTAAAGCGGAGTGTTTACGATGATAAAAAATTTGAAAAGGTTTCGAAGTGTATTCCCTACTATTTAGTGCTTCGAAAACTTCTGAAAATAGACGTCAAAAACGTTTCTTTCTCCGTCAGTGTTTTCTTCTCTGAAGTTTGTTTTTCCTTGCGTTAATGATGGTTGAAAAAAGTGTCAAAGTCGAATTTGCCCTCGGGGACCGAGTATCTCCCGGGAATTTTTTCAAGAGCTCATACGCTCGATCCCTAGCGACCAATTCCCGTGACGCAAAGTCCCTGGATTATACGGATAACGAGATTTACGATACGGAATCCGACAGCAATTTCTTTTCCAGCAATAAAAACAATAATTTTTCATCACTCATTGCTTTCGGAACATCCGAGCCTCGCGACGACTCTAATGGACCGCGGTCTTCCACATGGCAGGCTTTCAATGAGGTAATAAACTTCAATATCATTCTTTTCGTTTTCATAAAATCGAACTATTTATTTTTTATGTCAACATTTTCTTTTCTTAATAGACTAATTCTTTGAATTAAGCGAGAAAATATCTTTTAAAGTAAATAATAAACTTCTTTGCATATTTTTCAAAAAATAACGCATATCTCGATCCAGAATTTTTGAAGCTCAGTTTTGAAATTATGAAACATTTTCTTGTTCACAATTCGTTTTCTCTCGATGCCGAAATAAGGACACCCAGAACTATTAAATTCAAATATCAACGCAGTACACCCCAGAAAATGTAAATAATAATAAAAGAAAATGTGTATTGAGACGTTCAGGGACCTTCTCAGTTTAACGGGCATGAAAATTGCTGATTCGCGAGATTATTTTTTCAATTATTCTAATTTGATAATTGGTCTGATTATTTTCGTTTATTTAAGCAGTACATAAAGAAATTTTCATTTTTCCGAAATAGCACCTTACAAACCCAAACAAAATTGCGTGCATATCAAACTAAATGTTAAATCGGACCTTTTTCAACAGTTTATCGTTCAATGAATGATCAATTATGAAATTGTCGAGAGAAAAACAAAAACAAGTAGTTTCGAGGGCTTATCAAGAACAATCGGTCGAATCCTTTTGTTGAAGATACGCTGTCGCAACCGAAACAATTAGAATTTCGCGACCAAAATTGAATAACATGTTCATAAAAGTAGATTTTTAGATTTTTACACTGAAATTGTTCCTTAAGGGAACAAACGTAACGAAATAATAAAAAATCGATCAATTTCTCAAATATTTGTTTCCAATTTTTTTGCTTAGAGTCGTGCAAGTCAACAGGACATCGGGGAAATAGAGAAGCTTCGAAAGGTGAGTGTAACAATACTGAAATGATTAGTGTGTAGATTGAAGCCTTATTTTACATTTTTCTAGTACAATTTCTCACAATGAATGAATGTACATTATAAATGTTTCTAACGGACGTTTTCGGTGTGAATTATATCCGAAGACCGGAAGTCAAGCAATAAAATTGCAGCTTATCAGAATCGAGCATAAATCAGTGTGTCGATTTCACAATAAATCGTTAAAAACAATGCTTTTCAATGCTAACAACCGCGACCTCGGTTCGATATCGTTTAATCGACAAAAACTCGTAAAAGAGAAGAAAAAAAACAGACTAAAAAATTAGCACTACATCGACGAGTGTGACTGGCATAAGAAACTTTTCGAAGAAATTCTTTTCTACGTGACGTACCTACCAATTATTCTGACACAAGCGCGTGGGAAATGCATTCCAAAAATAGAAACAACCGAGAGGAAATATTTTCTTTGGTGACACCGAAATAGACACGAGTTTCAGATAATTACGAATGCCGTGATGGGAAAAGGAATTAAAAACGTCTGTCTCGACAGACAACATTCGAATAAAGCATATTTCCGGTGCCTCGGAGTTTTGTCCGATTCTCTAAAAACACACGAAGATTAATAATCTCAAGAAACCCGAAGCTTTAAATATAATCGAATAAATCTAGAATTCCTAAAATATCGATTCTACGAAGTATAGAATAGAAAAATAACCTAAAATATTGGTCCCTGCTTTTCGAACCATTCGCTCAGTACGAAACACGACCGTTAGGAAGTCTTTCAAACTGAATTCGAGTTTTTCGTCAAAACGCATAGAAAATTGTCGTTTCCGGTACTTTATTTTTGGAGAGAAAGAGTTTACAATGTATTTAATCGTAAAGAAATGTTCGTATCAGGTGGATTACGCGGTAGAGCGGATGAGCGAGCGAAGCAGCCCTCAGATTTTCGTGTTCTCGGTGTGTGACTGTTGTAAGAGTGGACAGAACGAGGGGGAGATAAGAGTTCGGTTTCCGGGACAGGTGGCAAGAGTAGTGGGGAGAAAGGGACTTTGGGCGAACGCGTGTTAGTATCATATATGTATATTAACGAGGAGGACGCGAGCGGTGAGCTCGCGAAGCTCCGAGAATGCATCGTAAACGAACAAAGGGAATCGTGTGCCTCGTATATTTACCTTCTCACTCACAACAATATAAGCGAGCGGCGAAAAGCGACAAATTTTTAAATTCAAGGTGACTCGTATCTCAATGCAGTCCACGTTTCTCGGTCCCACCCTCAAGAAAATGGCGAGACACACAATTCTAAAATCAAAACGTTAACAAAACAACAAATAAACCCGGTGGCTTTTTATAACCCGAGGCCGTTTTTATCCTCGTCCGGAAGTCCCTGACGATCCCCACTACAGATCTAATTATTACCGTTTATGCCCCGAGTTTTCTACTCTCCTTTCTGCACAATCCTCATGCATATTTATTTCGTAGTTGGATAAAAAATTATGAAATAGCAACGGCTCGACTTCCCTTTGTGTGTTTTATACAGTTATGCTGATTTTATTTGATTTTTGTTTTTCCGCCATTTTCTTAACGACTGTACTTCCAACATCACCTCAAATCGAGGACTCGTGTTTCCCTGTAACAAACATTTGCAGACCCTGCGTGTATTTTTTTCTTTTTAGTTCCACTCTACGAGCAAAACGAGTCACAGGATGTACGGGGCGAACGTCGCGTTATTATCGTGTTGCGTGAATGCTGAAAATTCATCACGCTTCGATACGCAGAAAGTTTTTTTTATTTAGTTCATTTTTATTCACATTTTTCGTTCATATATTCTGCAAAAAAATCATGCGGGTTGATTTTTTTTACTTTTTACACCGTCGGAAGGTTCTTTAACACTACTTTTTTTTCTTCGTACTCGAGCATCGGTTTGAGCGAAGCCTAATCATGGCTGCAAGAGCGACAACTGTAATCCTCTAGGTTTCAACGATTTTTATTGAACCTGACAAATCTTTCGGTATATATATATATATATATTTTGTATCATACAGGGTGTGTCTCAGCACAAATATTTATTACCGTATTTGAGATTCAGGACAGAAACCGAATGGAAATAGAATTTTGAGAATTTATATTTAATTTTAAGAAAGGTTTCTTACTTCGCGTATACTGTCGAAACGGTTGGAGATAGAGTAAAAAGTCATAGAACCAATCTGGTAGAGTACAAAATTCCCTAGAAAAAAGGTTCAGATGAAAATTCTGTATCTACAGTGGTTTAATCCTCAAAGCGGATTGAAATAATACCTTCGAACCGTTCGTCTTGGACCCTCGAAAACTCGGTACTTTTCGATCCGCTCCAGGGATTAAACCACCGAAGATAGAACAATGTCGTCGGGGAGTTTTTCGTGGAAAATTTTCCCCTTCACAAAATTTGTCCTATGTATTTTGGCTCTATCTCTCACCATTTCGTCAGAATAATCGATAAAAGGACGCACAGGTTTCAACTTCAACAATTGACAATTCATCAGAAGCAGTGAACCTGATCGAAAAACACTGTTCAAACTCCTCGACTCAGCATTCGCAGTCCCGAACGTAAATTTACGCTATTGACCATTTATGGAAGGACACCCTATATACTGTTTACGTGTTTGTAAAAGCGTTCCGCGTACCGCGTCCCACGATCGTAACACGTTTAGAGGTTAGAAATTTCCAACGTTTCTGTTTCGCCCTCCAATGCTATTTTTTCAATCTCTTTTTAATTTCTTCCCGCTACAAGAGCCTTTTTTTGATCCAGCACTAAGAACGAGTCCGATGCACTTCGAGAATTTATCTTTCCAATCCGTTGATATGCATGCGTACTTTCCTGTTATCCATTCGAAGAAAAGAAAAACAATTCACCATTCTTCAGTGTTTATTTCAAGTTCGTTGCTATTTTGATCTTGATTTTTTATCATTTTAGTGCTATTACAATAATTTCCCAACTGTCATCGCGACTGCAAACATCTTTGACACTATTCTAAATAATTTTAACCTCTTTTAATATTGCATTTTGGAAATTAATACATTTCAACAACGTTTATTTTTAATTATCGTTGTTGGAAACGATTTTCCTGACCTTTTAACGTACAGCTTCACTTTTCCTTCATGCTATGAACTCAATACACGAATTTGTTGTAAAATTATCGCAAAAATGTTCTCTCGCTTCGTTGTTCTACTAGCAAAGTTTTAATATCTCGTCTTTTTTTTCCTTTTCTCTCTCTCTTTCTCTCTCTCTCTCTCTTTCTGGTACACCTATTGTTGAAGATACATAGTCTCGGAAATGAGACTACCGGTCTGGAAATATGCATCCGTTTCTAGGCCAACGACACGCCAGCAGAGTAAACGAGTGAAAAGCTACGTACGCTCGAAGATCTCGGAATTGACTCGTGCGAATACAAGTTTATTCGTAACATATGAGAATTTATGATTTCGTTGCTTCGATGCTAAAGTATAACAGGATGGGAAGGAAAAGTTTGGTAGAAAGAGAAAAAAAAACAGGGAAAGAACGAGGCATAGAAATGTAAATGAATTTTTGATTGATCAGGGATCGGTCTCGGCTAATCGTCGAGGCAATTTAGAATTTGTGCTGCAGCTAGACATCAATTTCATCAAATCATCGATAAAATATCGATTATCGCGATGATTATTATAATAACGACAATGTATATAAAGAATTATTATAGAAGCATAAAAATTCTAATGAGAAATCGTCGAAAGACTAAAAATACAAAATTGTATCGGAATATTTCAATTTTTCTAACAACGATAAAATCAATAAATAATAAAAATCTCGATTAGAAATTTTGTTAAATGACGAGAAATACAAAATTAGACAATATTAAAACCCAAAAGAAAATATAAAACAACGAAATATTGCGAAAAAGAAAAATTATAATAAAATATTAAATAAAAATGATAAAATCAATGATCAAATAATATGAACCAATAAAAACCGCAACGAGAAATAGCCTAAAAACAAAAAATACAAAATTATAAGAAAATATAGAACATTAATCGAATTATGATAAATTTCCTGTCATAAAATCAATGAGTTTTGTTTTGAAAAAGAAAGGAGACCGAAAAATAGGAAAGGAGTGTTAAAAGAAAGAAAGAGAAAGAGTGAGAAAGGAGGATGGAAGATAGTTGATGAGGTGAGAACGTCTGGGGGACGATCCTTCGAGTTTAAATAGCCATAATCATTCGTTTCTCTTTCGAGAGTATATAACGCTCATAAAAACAGTATGTTTATACCGGTGAAATAAGTTTTTGTCCAGTGAGAGAACGAATTCTCGAGCCGGGTGAACCGTTCGAAGCCCAGCTGCTTGCCCTTTACAACAAAACAATAAAGCAGATATGTTTTTCGACCTCGGCCATTTAGGGGATTCTCCTCTATTCCATTCGATACACAATACTTTTGCATACTGGCCTCGTTCAAGTTCGGACACTTTTTCATACCGGGTTATAGTTGGGGGACAGATTTTTTCTTTTTTTTTTTTTTCATTGATCATAAAGTTCGATGTTAAATATTTTATGACGAATTTTTCGTGAATACTTTGCCCCAAAATTCTATGAGTGACACTCTCGTTTCTCGTAGTCCCGGAAGTCGGACAGTCAGATTGATGAATTTCCTTTTTTTTTCCTCCTTACAATATTTCGAAAGGTTCAATAGAAAATAATGGAATTTTCGTTGGTTAAATTTGTAACTTTCTAATCTCGAGACACAGAGTTTCTGGATGAGAGGAGAAATAAGTGCGTTTTTTTTCGTAACATTCAACAAATACGAGCTAAATTTAAACGATTTAATCGAAATCCATGACGCGTTACAAGTATATGAGAACGATTACCCGCCAGAACGGAAGGAGACGAGAATCAAACTCTCTGGATGACCATGAAACACGCTCAGCACCTTAATTATACCCCTATCGGTGGGATATCCAAGAAAGTGATAACGCATCGGGTCGTGAGTCTTTAAACTTTACTCGTGTTCGCTTAAATAGCTCGAAAACACAGGGTGTCCCAAAAGTGAAGTTCGCAAAGTTACTGGACGTTTAGATCGTGTGATTTGGAACAGAAATGTCCTGAGCCATTTTTCTCTCCGATTGCTCTATCACCTCGAATTCATAGATTTAGTGTTAACCAATCCGGTGCTCTGTAAAGAACGCCCACTTCTTATCGACACTACCGGATTGGCTGCCACTAAATATCAAATATCTCATCAACAATGCATCGCGGAAAGAAATCCCTAACCACTTTTTTCTTCAAAATTGAACAAACTCTACTCGTGTTTGCTTAGATAACTCAAAAATACAGGGTGTCCTAAAAGTGAAGTCCGCAGAGTTGCTAGATGTTTAGATCGTGTGATTTGGAACAGAAATGTCCTGAGCCATTTTTCTCTCCGATCTCTCAATCACCTCGAATTCATAGATTTAGTGTCAACCAATCCGGTGCTCTGTAAAGAACGCCTACTTCTTATCGACGCTGCCGGATTGGCTGCCACCAAATATAAAATATCTCATCAACGATGCACCATAGAAAAAAATGGCTAACCACTTTTTTCTTCAAAATCGAGTGATCTGTTTGTTTCTAAAATTCCAGGCTTGTCATTTTTGAGACACCCTGTATATGTGGTCAAAGTCAGAGTGTGTTTACCCTTGCCATTAAAATAATGTCGATAATTTCTAACCGTATATAATTTTACCATACGGTAGGCAGTCTTGATGCATTAGTAAAACGAGAGAGAGTGTAACTCTCCTTGATTTTCCACTATTTTCCCCCGCCAAAGTCTCCGTACTCTTCACACATGAATATTTTTTTGTTCTCCACGTTTTCATTCGTTGCTCTGTCTCTGGCTCGCTCGCTCGAGCAAACCTGCGTGACTTTGTTGGTCAGCATCCACGAATAGTTTTTTTCAACTCTTCGTACTTCGATCTTTCTTCGATAATGAAACTGCTGAAAGATCATGATTTTTCTCGTGCAACGCAACGTCGAATTTTAACCTCGTGCGATGATTGATGGTGACTTTCTCGAATCGGAATACCGACTGGAGATTGAAAAATCCGAATTTTATCATCGAAACTTTATCTCGCGCGGGCAAAGTTCGTGGTTTACTTTACTATCCACTCGGTACTTCAAAAAATAATAATACAAACGTATTAAAAGTTTCTATCATCAAATGTTTTGGCTTCAACGAGAAAATTACCTCCATTTTTTCTCAGCTCTCTTTTGAATAACGTTCCAAACCGTTATATGACAGCAGAACCGTCGTTCTTAGTTAGTGTCCAGTCTCATTGTACTTTGACAAATAAAGTATCTTTTATTTTCCCTCTTTCTTTCTATACAACGAAAAAGAAAAAAAAAAGAAAACAAAATACGTGTACAGTTCCCATGTCTCACAGATAGTATTGTCGTGTTAGGCTCGTTTCTTGCTCGTCGCACGGGTGAATAGCAATTTTTTACTTGTACGTGGTTTCTTTTGTATTAAAAGAGAGAATAAAAAAAATAACAACAGTCAGGGATTGATGCAAACGATCGAATGGTTCGTTGCCCTTGGCTTATTCAGCTTCGAATCCACTGTAATCTGCTCGTAATTGTATGACTCATTTGACCTCCCGAGAATTCTCGAGATACGAAAAAAAAGAAAAAAAAAAAAAAAAAACGAATCATTACCTTTTGGATCCAAAACCTTGAGGTGAAAGAAGAAGAAAAAAAAAAACGTTACATGTTCACACCTTGCGAAATATTCGGTTCGTTTCTCAGGCGAAATTCGTGGATTTCTTTATAAGGATAAAAACATTACAAGAGACACACTTAACTGTAGTACATTAAGGAATTGCAAAACGCTATGGAACTGTCGTGACTATTACGCGTGTCAACGTTCTTTATCCTTAAAAAATGTTCCACCGCGTTAATTTTCTCTCAAAAGCGATGTATCACATCTCCATTTGTTCTAACACGAGCAATCGTTGCTCAAAAGTGAAATAAAAATACTTTCGATGTTGCGAACAAAGGGCTCGGAACATGAGAATCGTTTCAAGACTTCGTGATCTTAATTGGTTTTTGTAGGTCGTTGTTATTTCGTAGGATCCACGTGTTTCGTTTGTACGAAATGTACAGTCGCTTACAAAAATGAATTATCATTCGATTCCCTTAAAATTGCATTGAAAAACCTTGAAAAAGGAACGAATATATTTTTTTTTAAATTCAACTTAAACTCTGATTTCATTGCAAATAATTAAAAAAAACAAATTGTATTCGAATTTTGTATAAACGAGAAACTCTCCGAGCAGGAAAAGAGAGAAAATATTGGGTGATGGAATAAAGATCGTTTGGTGCGATAATGAGGTTGCGAAAATTAATCACACGCCGGGACCATTGTCTTGAGGAAATTCCGCCATTGAGAACATAAATATATACATTCTTTTATGTATTACACGCAGATGTCGACGTATCTTCCAACTTTGTACCGTTTTGTTGGCTTTTCTCTTGCGTAATTGTACCACATACCCATTTTATTATAACAGCAGAATAAATCCGTTGTACAAATGATTTAAAAGGGTTTTTAATATTTTGCAATTGAATAATTGAATTCAATGGTATTTGGAGCTTTAATAAAAGCGAATGATTATTCCGAATAAATATTAATAAAATATTTATGAATATATTATTGGCATTTATCAAATATTTTGCAATTAAACAATCAAATGGTATTCGGGGCTCCAATAAAAACCAATGATTACGATGAATTATTCATAAACGAATTATTTACTTTTTTTTTCAAAACCAAACATCGAGAAAAGTATTTCGATCTCCGTCGATTACATTTTATTTTATTTTATCTTAAATTGATGTTTTTCCTCTTCTCACCCAAAGACCGAGAATCATTATCTCAGAATTTGAGCGTGGGCGATCTCCGCGTGTCGGCGAATGAAAAAAAAAAACTGTATATATATCTCTGAGCCGCGAGAAGAGACGAGAGCCTGGAATCCTGGCGTAGGATCGTGGGAAAAACACCTGATTCGCGATAAGTAGATTTCTCGCGAATGATTAAATCGAAACTCGTTATAATATGGTTCATTAACAGATGCTTTCATGAATGTATTTCATTTTTCTCCCATTGTTATTGAAACGATGAATCAACTGAAGTAAAAAGCAGAAAGAAAAACAACACCAACAAATAAACAAAACGAAAAAAACGCGAAAAATCGTTTAATTTTCAATTTAGAATAATTAATTGGATAATTAAATAAATAACCAATGAATCGTTATTGAAATGCGAACGAAATGAAAAAATTTTAGAGTTGCATGTGAACTAATAAATTGTTATGGAAATTTCGTAATGCCAGGAAATAGTTTACCATACGAGAGTACAAGTTGATTTTATTTCGCATGTTTATTATAGCATGCTCTAATCGACCAGTAGCAAACCATATGTAAAAAGCTATGTAATCCCTTGTGTATACACAAGGAGAGAGAGAAAGGGAGAGAGAGAGAGAGAGAGAGAGAGAGAGAGAGAGAGAGAGAGAGAGAGAGAGAGGCAGGGATGAAGAAAAATAAGAGAGAGAGAGAAATAGAGAGGAGAGAGGAGAGAATTACGTAAGATGAACATAGAGCAACGCTTTATGGGAAGTTACGCTCTTCGAGCAAGAAGTTCTCGAGTCGGTTCATGGGAAGCTGAGCAGACATTCGATACCGAGAGCATATGATTCGCCGTAGCATATTGTGGCCTCGAGATATGATATTACATCTACAGCATCATCTACAGACGATACTCTCTGCTCGAATCTCATTCTCCGGTCACCTCTTGTAACAGTACTTCGAAATTACCAGAGTTATATAGTCCGTGATAAAAACAACAACAACAACAACGACGACAGTAACAAAAACCGAGAAAAATGAGAGTAAATCTTGAAAAAGATGAGAAATACCTAAAAAAGTTTTTTCCATGTCAACGAGAATGACACTGAATCGAAAAAAAGGTGAAGAAGATTAATCACACTGGGCAAGAAATGATCAAGTTTTTCTGGCACAGAAAAAAAAGATGAAAATGAAGCAGAAACAACGAGTTTAAAGAACTTTGAGTTACATCAGAAGCAAAAACAAAAAAATGGAATCATTTTGAGGTCACGTAACGAGGATTGTGTTTGAAGAATTGTGTATTCGATCGTAGTCACAGCAACAGCTGAGAAATACGAGGAAATCGTGCGTGGGCGATTTTTTTACTCTCCTTTTTATTTATCTTTCCGTGATTTTTTTTCTCAATCCCTCTTTTTCGTGATCGTGTTTCCGATACGTGTAGCCCACGAAAAGAAGAAGAAAACTGATACAGATCATCACCATGTGGATCAAAATACCAAGTTTTTCTTTCCAGGCTTAAAAATATCTCGAGTTTTATCGACACCGCTTGGAGAATTTGAGGTTTTTTTGTTGTTTTTACTTTTTTTTTTCGTAAATACTATTAAATCGAGCGAAGGGGTCTCTAAACTCGTGGCGATGACCCAGATCGAAAGATCGACTTTTTGTGATCGTCATCATTGTACTTGTTCCTTTGAACAAGTATTTTTATCGATCTTTTCCCAAAATATTTGTTTTCTTACCATTTTTAAAGTCCAAAAAATATTTCGATCATTATTTTGAGAAAAAAAAATTGATTTTTTGTCGTTGTTTCGGTTCAGATCGATTTATTCGACTTTTAATTAAATCCACATTGATTTTTCTCAAGATTATCAAAATATATTTCATTCCTTTCAATATTTCACGATTGTATTTGACGCGATTTAAAAGAAATCGATTTCAAAAATCGAAATATTCAAATATGAAATCAATAAAAATCGGCAATTAAATATACAAACGAGAAAAACTTTCAGGAGAAAAATTTACAGCTCGATACATTCTTCAAAGGAAATTATTTATTATTGTTGTTATTATTATTATTATTATTATTATTATTGAGCTCGTATTTCTGAGTATGGTTTGCGGCTGAGCGGAAGCTTCATCGGTTCACAAGTCGACGAGAGATGAGGAGAGCCCTGCAGCCTCCGGCGGATGCCACGCGCGTACCGTGACGCGCGAACCAACAACCGACAATCCAACACATGCCATAAAATCGCGCTTTAACCATGCTCTCTAGTGTCTTTCCCTCTCTTCGCCTCTATCGCACGTGACTACCGCCCTTTTTCTTTTAGAATCAGTTAACGTATCCACGTAACAGTATTTTTTTAAATACATACACTTCGATAAACCAAAAGCAAATGTATATTTTTTCATTAAAAGTCTTAAGAATTCTTAAGAAAACATAGCGGTTCTCGAAAATGATCGTTAATACGAATTCACTGTTTTTCCCCATTCTTTCGAAATGGCAAAACTACTAAAAACGAACTTTTGCTTCCTGTAAACGCCGCTGCACGCTGCTAAGTCTCGCCAAAGGTTTTTTTTGCCACGGAAAGTTATATCCAAGTTTTCGAAAATTAACTAAAGAGGAAACTTTTGAACGAACTATGACGAGACGATTCGTATATTAATAAAAAGTTTAATGTCACAGAACAGTGACTCGAATTATGAGAGAAAAAAGCTCAATTTTATTAAAATCTTCGCTCTCGTAAAATGTCTATTTTTAGACAAAAGCCAATCGTACGAAATGACTGTCTAAGAAGAGAACTCTGCCTGGTGAACGTTTTTCAGAAAATGGCAATACTTGAAAAATTATTTTCGTAAATCGTAGCCTCGAATTGGAAAATGGAAAATTTGATGAAAATTGCGACAGAAATATTCGATTGATAACAGAAAATGATACGAGACAACGGCTTAGAGAACTTTGCCTGGTGAACATTTTTCAGAAAATGGCAAACCTCGAAAAATTATTTTCGTAAATCGTAGCCTGGAATTGGAAAATGGAAAATTTGTAGAAAATTGTAACAGAAATATAAAATAGTGTTCTAAAAAAATTTGAAGATAGAGATATTTGACATTATAATTAACGAAGAGCTTACAAGAGGGTAAAAGAAAATGTTGAAGAGAATTTGCGAAGTATTTGCAAAGAGATGAGTTGATCCAGAAGGCGCCGAGCGTTGGTTGGAGGAAAATGCGATAGTTGGCATGATGTCTTGGAGTAGCACGAAACAATTTAGATGTGTTAGTGTTGGTTCGAGGGTGTATTAAAATTACCACAAGTTGAAGAGGCCTTCGTTCGGGATTGGTCTGGAATGCACCAAAAATAAGTTGAGGCTGTCGGGTACTCTTCTCCCCTTCGTTCTTTCTACTCCATTGCGTCTAAGTCAGTCTCCTATTTTTTTGTTTTTTCGAAGCATCCTTTTAACTTTTCATTTTCTTATTCTTTTTGTCTCGTTGTTTGTATTATTTTCTTTCCGCTGTTGCTCCGCCGGATTCTCTCTCGAATCTCTTTAGTTGATGGCAACGCGGCGAAAGCGTGACGTAGACCGTCCGATCGCAACGTTCCTCATTGCCCCAATCCTTCGCTCCAAAATTCATATTAAATTCCTCGTCCATTGTCTTTCTTGATTCACGAAAATTGCCTAATTTTGTGTCCTATCAAAAAATGGATAAAAACCTCAAACTTACATCGAAAAACATGGGAAAATTCTTCACATTCAAAGTTCAGACAACAATGGAATAAATGCAAACGTCAGTGTGAATTGAATTCCAACGGGAATTAATTCCCAATTAGGAAAAAATACGACGTAATAATTTGCAACTTAGTTGCAACGTAATCGGTGCAACTTTTACCAAATCCGTAAAAAGCCCAAATATAGCCTCATTTTTTGAAACGGCTGATCGATTTTTGGCTGGCAAATGATTTTGGTTGGTAAATCGGTACAAAAATGGAGGAACCCTGAATAAAATCAAACCACTGACCGTATCGGTGGATGACGTCACTGTATAGTAACAATCTGGTGGACGGTAGTTCAGGGTGAGCAGCCATGCGTAACCCCATCCGCTGAGGAAGGCCCTCGCGAATAGAGACAGAAAGAGAGAAAAAGAGAGAGAGAGAGAGAGAGAGAGAGAGACGTAACTTGGCGCGTCGCGCCAATTTCTACGGAAAGCTGAAAACTTGAATGGGCTCTGGCTTTAAATATCGTGCATTCGTACTTAAAATTTTTGCTCAAAAGAATTTGCACACTTCCATCTGTAAATGTGATTGAATGTGAAAAAAATATGATAATTTTTATCTGGGATAGGAAACGTGTTAAGAAAACTGTACAATTGAAAATTAACGTCTCCATGGATCGGAGCACCTCTCTCTCTTTCGTCAGAGTTTCGTACCCTCGGCTCCCTATTTTCTTTATCACGAAGACTCGATCGACGGATATCTCGCAACTCGTCGATTCCTCTCCTTTCTTCCTTCTTATTTATATCTCTCTCTCTTTCTCTCTCTCCCTCGTTCTCATTCTCTTCTTTTTATTTTATTATAAACACACCTGTGTTCTCTTTGAACAAAGAATTAGCCTGTAAAAAGATCCGTTTCTCCTTTCCCGAGGCAAAGATAAGAAAAAAAAAGCATCGTCTAATTGGGAGCTACGAAAATGACTGACATAATGAGCTCGACGAGACAAAAAAATCTCGGTCTTTGGACCGTTCGGCGTGAAAAATCAAGAATGGATGCTGTGACCATTTTTTTTTTCTCTTTTTATCAGACAATGGAACTTAAAATATCTCCGAATAACGAGAACGACTGAATTTTTATTGATCCAAATATTTCGTTATTTCGAACAAATTATTATTTCGTTTTCCTCTCTTTCTTCGATCTCGATAAATTTTAACCATCAACTCGCAACATTTTTGTAAATATTGAAACTTCGCGACCCTCGCATCCTTCGATCATTCGATTCTTTTTGTTAATTGTACGATTTTTAATGTTTTTTGTTGTTTCTTCTCTCGATCTAATCATTTTTCTGACTTCTGAATTGAGCGAAAATTTTATTACGAGCGTGGGTCGACGTTTATAGGCGGATCAGGGAATACGTGTATAGTAACTAGTACTACAAGTGAAAGGCCTTTGTTCGAGCATCAGCTCACAGAGAATTCCCACTAGCAACGTGAAAGTACGTTGAAATAAAGATCGAGCGAAGACACGCGCCTTTCCGAGGATCAAAGTTTATTTAACGAAATATAATACGGGAAATGAAAATAACTAAATCATGGATTTTTGTTTACAAAACATTGCTCGCTTGGCAGTGATTGAAATTTTTGCATTTATTTGCGTCATGTGCTAGAATTTTCACCGAATTTTTATCGAGTTCACATTTTTTTCAATCATATAACAACTCCGTACTAAAAATGTGTATAACGTATTAAAATTTTGGTATTTTCGATGTTTCAGCAATGTCAAGCACTCACCGAAGAAAATCGAAAACTCGCCGAATCGTTGCAAGCGAGCCAAGCACAAAATGCTGAAGCGTACGACAATGTTCTTCTACAATCACAAGTCGTTACTCTTGAATGGCAGCTCAAACAGGTTCGTAAGATTTTTATTTTTCATTTCGATATTCAATTGACAACATTTTGACAGTTGTATGAGACAAAAAAAAAATATTTAAACGATTCAATCGCTGAGACGAACCGTTGAAAGACGTTGGGGACGTCAAAAATGAGAGAATCATTATCTCATTTATTGGTTCAAATTATTATCATTCCTAATCTTCATTTCGATTATCGAAATTTCAAGTATTTTAGATTAATCGTTTCATTTTAATGTTTTTTTTTCTAATTAAATTATGGGCAATAATTTTTCTGGACTTATGGAAAGTAATTAATTCCCTCATATTGATTGTTACGTTGAAATATTTCCTGAGGGGTTTAACTTTTGAAAATTTTTAGAGTTGGAAAAAAATGAAGATCTTATTGTAAAGATGTTCGATATTGAGGATAGAAAATCCGGTGAATGAGCGATGATGACCTTTTCTGTTAACTTTACAGACGGAGTCGAACAGGCAAATGTACCGTTCACTTATGGGTGAGATTGTTCGCTTCCTGGATCGAGCTCGCAAGAGCCTGGACATTCTTCACGAGAAGAATAATCCCAAAGGCAAAGTGTCGCACGTACCAAGAAGTCGTAGTGCACAGGGAATAGACAAAAAAGACGAAAGCATTGAAATAAAAAAGGGTGACAAAGAGTCAAATACGTCGTCGTCGACGATAAATAATCGTCCGGCTGGAAATTCCGGAGGCTGGAAATTCACCAGAGCCAAATCAGTTGCTCAAATTTCGCCTCAACCCTCAAACACTATTCGAGACCTCACTTGGTTAATTTTACGCAAAAATGCCTCCGAAAAGGTCACACCACCGAAAAACAAAACGAAACAACAGCCACAACAATCGACCTCACCAGCTCCTGCTTCGCTCAACGAACATAATCAGACTCACGAAGGTGCTGTTTACAAAACACCTGAATATCCTGCTGAAATCGACCCGGACGATGTACCTGCAGAAAAATTGTCGCAGGAAGCTTTTCGGTAAGTTTTCGTTGTCAACTTTTTTTTTCGAATCATTTCCAACATTTTATTTAAGCTCCAAATATTTTCTTATTATCCTTAAAGCAGTTCAATTGTTCTCAATTTTTTTCATTGTCTCCAATTATTATAAACATTCAGAATTTTCATATTTTCCCTGACGGTTTTATTAACTGTCCTCAGTAATTTTTGTTGTTGGTCATTCCTCGTGTTTTCTACATTCCTGGTCAATTTTCATCTGCTCTAAAATTATTTATTTCAGTTTTTTTCGTCCCAAAAGTATTTTTTATTCTGTCGACGATTTTTCATCACTGATTATATTAATTTTTGTATTTCTCATGCATAACAATATTTTTTATCGTCTCGGTTCCGAAATAATTCTTTTAAAAAAATCAAATGATTTTTATATTTTGTTTTATCGGATTGACGTTATTTATATGTTTTCAGAATCCAAGAAACATGTTAATACTTTTTCCGATAATTGTAATGAAATCTGCATTTTCTTTCGAGCTCAAAATTGAGTTTTATCGTTGATCGTTTGATCGAAAAGTTTCTACGTTTATTTCACAATAAAACATCGATTTAATCATTAATGTGATTTTTTTAAATCCAACAGGTTGATGAGAACAGTTCAATCGTTATTGGGGATGCGTGAGCCAGATTTGGCCCAAGTATCAACGAACGAGGAGGAAGAGATGTTCGGTTCGATGGTTGGTACCGAGTTGTCGTCATCGCCAATATCGAGTAACAACAATTTCGTAAATTCGACGTCATTGAACGACGGAATATCGTACATGGAGGGTTGTTCATTGAGTGAGCGTGAAAGCACGGAGTCAAGCGGAGAGACGAGCGAGGGAGGAAACGACGGAAAAGCGTCGGTGAATGGATTGGACAATTCGACGAGCAGTGCGAGTACGTTGCGTCCGTTGATGCCACGTGCGAGGCGATCGATCGACACGACGTCGTTAAACTCAAACTCGACGAGCAGTAAAACAACGGAAGAAGAGGAGGAAGTAGAGATTCGAAGGAATTCGACTGGTTTCGGTAAACCGATCGTGCCAACGGAACCGAATTCCATCGTAAAAATCGAAGTTTGTCCAACTTCGACACCGAATCGAAAAGTGCCTAATAAAATGGAGAAAATGGAGCCTTCGCGTTGGCTGCGATCGAAAATTCGTCCGAAATCGTCGAGGAGCGGAAGCAGCGTGGAAGACGAGAGTGGCTTTTCCTCCATGACCTCCTTCCAAGAAGTTGGACTTCCCTTACGTTTAGAAACGACTCCACTCAGTCCCATTAAAGGCTGCCACACGGAAGTTGGTTTGCCCGAAATTCCCATGGACAAGATTCCTCGTCGCAGATGGTCCTCGACACCAGCTGAATTCGCCGCCATCTTCAAAAGAAACAGTACAAGCTTCACCGGAAGAACTTCCGCCACTTCCGAGTCCCTCAGCGTTTGGGTTTAACCTGCCAATGGCTTCTCACATTAAAAGTCCAGCCAAGGTCGCCCTGCTATGTAAATAGTCATTCAAATCCCCTAAACCCACTTATTTATACGTGACCTTCCTAGGTCCAAAGTTTACGTGATCGATCATCGAATCAAGTGTCATCTTCATTTTTTCTTTTTCTCAATCTAACTTCTTACTTTTCATCGATTTTTCTCAATCTACGAATATTCTTTTCGCATGATTCATTACTGTAGAAAGATTGTCATTTAATTTTCGTACGCCTTTAAACTTAATTACGTTTTCATTGTTCACGAGACGTTGAAATTCATTCGAATAATGTTTTAGGCTAATTTTCTCATGCTCTCGTTCGATGTCGCTCTTGTGATTCGAGGCAAATCGAGTATTGAACTCATTGCCGGAGCCCCAACATGAAGATCTGTGGCATTTTGCATTTTTTGGTTCATTTTATTCTGATTTTCTTCTTTTAATAAGGGAAAATATTTTTTTTTGATTCCTATTTTTCATGTGATTCTAAGTTTTTTAATTATTATTGTTTCGATATATCTTAATTGATTATTTTTATTAATTAGTCATCTTTGGACAATTCTGTTGTCCAAAGATGATGAAAAAGCAATGATTCTCCATTATTCGAATATTGCTAATGTTTATTGTGCTGTAAACGTTGTCATTAGAATGAACTATTATTTCAAATACTTTGTTTTGAAATTACGACGAATTTTCGTGAATCGTTTTAATTTGATGAAAAATTGCTTAATTTTTTTGACACAATAATTTGTAATCTTATCAACAAAGGAAGTATTTTGGAAATAATTTTTCCTTCGACGACGTATTTCGCGTATTGAAACGCTTGTGTATGGATCGAAAGTAATTGTGACGCGATTGGTTTTTTTTCGAACTCTTTGGCTGCACACTGCTGATAATTTTGATTCATAACTTTACATTTTTTTTCTGAATTAAGCACATAAGCATTCACACTAAAAATAAGTTCATATTCTGATTTTATTATTTTAATCATCAGTAAATATTTTAAATTCGTTTTTTTTTTTTGCAAGTCATGAATTACCCCAAAGCGTCGATTTCTCAAGATTTTCTGAGTATTTTAAGATTCTAATAATAATTTTAGTAATTCTAAGAATAATTTTACCCTCAAATTTATTTTCACGAATAAACCTTTTTATTCTTCAAAATTGAAAACAAAAACCCGATGAGTTATAAAGCTTTGAAAAAAGGTGAAAATTCGCTCCAGTGTGTTGGCCAAAGAGTGCGAAGACACGAAGTTGAAATCTTGCATCGTTCGAATGCAACGTAACGCCTTGATTTTCGCTACTAAAGTCAAACATTGATAAACAATGATTGTTTATGACTCAACCGTCGTTTTCTCGGACCAAAAGAAAAGCGGTCGAAAAATATTTTAAAAAATACAATAAAAAAAAAGAAAAAAGAAAATTAAAAAAAAAAGTAAAAAATCGTTGCGTACTAACGATGCAAATTTCAATATCATCAGAAAACAGGGGTGCGGAGCCGAAGAATTTTATTTTTCGGCATTTTCTGTTGGTTCAAAAAACAAGCATTATCGATATCTCGTAGACTGCAATGGGACGAAAGAAGTGATACCAAAATAAATTATGCAAAGATGGTCTATGAGAAATAAATTGATTTACAAAGATATAAATCAACGTATCACGAGAAACATATAATTTTTTGTACGTTTAATAAGTCATTCGTTTATATTTTCGTTGTATTTATTTACGTGCCTATTGTGTCAAATGTTTGCAAGCGTTGAACAGAAATTCGGGACACGTAAAATTCTCACTGAGAAAAATATACATCAATATAAAAAAAACGTGCACATATATTCAGTCGAATTTGTCACCGGGGCAAAAGAAAAACGATACAAAGAAATTATTTATAACTGAACAACGGTTCGAGCTGACAATTCGTTTTTTTTTGTGAATGTCGATCGAAATGAAAAGCTTGTGAATTAAAAATTGATTTCAGTCCCATAAAAATGTTTTATTTTATTTGAAAGTCTCTTCGAATTTGAATCCTCGCCCTTTTTCCCGCGAGAAACGAAGCAGAACAGTGGCTCGACGTTTCCCTGATTCGCAGAAGACTATCGCCGTCGATAAGACAGATTTCTTCGTAAAAATCTTAATGTCAAAGCGAAAAAGTTGGTTACCAACCGTCGATAAGTTAGCGATGATATTGTCGAAAGAAAGCTGCGATATTTTAGGAAATGATGGAGCCACTGTTGCGACGAGCTACTTTTAGATTGATTTTCAAGAGCACGAGCAGCAGCAGCGGTAGCGGCAGCAGCAGCAGCAGTAAGCAGCAGCGAAAACCCGCTCAGCAGTTATTTTAATGTGGCACTAAGAGCGGGTCGTGGATTGACTCGAGGGTTATAAGGCGGGTGCGATTCTCGGGTGTCGTGCAGGTTTCTCTCATGTACGCGAGGCCCCCTCTGTCCCCCTGCAGGCGGGCGGAATTTTAACTCAACACTTTGAGAGAAAGAGCGAGAGAGAGAGAGAGAAAAAGGGAGAGAGAGAGAGAGTGTGAGAGAAAAAGAGACGAAGAAATTTTTTTTATTTTTTTTGTTGAGTCTGTGTGAGGAGGACCGCGTGTTCGGCCGGGTTTTCAACCGATAAATAAACCCACACACGTTCAACTCCACCTTTTCAATTAATAACTCGTCCATATCCTCCCCCTTACCTTTTTAAACTCCCCCGCGACAAAAATCAACTCCGAGTGTTTCGAAAAATAGCGGAGAACAATTGAAAAAAAAAGTTAAATTAAAAATACCGAGGTATATAAATATAAAAACAAGATAAACGTGACGCAGTTATTGTGAAATGAGTGAAAAGGACCGTTCGTCGCCAACCCTCGTTGAAAACAGCCTCAAGTCTTTGCTCGACCAGCCAAGTATATTTCCCCTGATTGGTGAGTAAATTTAATTAGTGTGTTATTGCAAATCCGGAAGAAAAAGATGAAAGAATCGCAACGACAATGTTCCCTTTAAATCGTAAATTCAAAGGCCTCAGTGGACGTTAAGTTTTTTTTCCTCAAACACTGGCGTTATTTTGAGTACGAAACGTGGAACTCGTGTGTGATTTTCAACCCCCCGAAAAAATCCGCGCTTCGAAAATCGCGCATTGCGGCCAAAAGTGCTACGACAGCGCACACTGGTGGCAAAGCTCATTATTCCAATGCTTAAATGTGACTGGCTTTTTCGCATCAGGGATCGATCCATCGCGCAGCATCATTTTTTATTCCACTCTCGGGCTCACAAGTGTCGGAAAACGTTGTTTAAATTTCTTTCAATTTTTTATATTTCATTTCTCGGTGTCTTATTATCACTGATACTTTGGAATTTCTGCACCGGGAGAGCGATCAGTATTGATAAGCCGCGAGCTTGTCAGGGGGGAAACGGGGGCAGAAAAGATATATATACACATGTGGAGGGTTAAGAGAGAATGGAGCTCATTCTATGTGTTTGCAAAGTTATCTGTATATTTATATACATATATGTGTGTTAATATAAACGTGTATGTGTGTATATCGTCGCGCCGGCGCTCGACTCTCGATTAACCTCGTTCGGAGTCCGTGGCGAGAAAAACCACGTGACAGTGACGACGAACCGAGTGAGAGAGACGGACTGAGAGCCAACCTAACCTGAAATCCCTCACGTCGAGAAACCATCCATCTCTTTCAGTCTTTTTCTTTCTCTCTTTCGTTCTCGCTCGACTCAACGAAAACCCATCGCACTCATAACCAATACCAACATCATTTCTCGTGCGTCTCAATCATGTCTGTACAACTTTTAAATGTATGAGCAGCTGAGAAATCTCCTGTACTCCTTCTTAATGTTTCTACGTTCTTCAGCGACTCTCATCGATAAAAAAAAAAGAAACAAAAAATAAAAAAATCGTGTTTTTGCTTTGGATGATGCCTGTCGTTTTATTTATTATTTTTTCTTCTTTCTTACCTCACAATTCTCATGATTGCCCATAACCGGTGGGGCGAGTTTCGATTTATTCGCCAGCCGCGTAGTTGACTCATTCGTTTTTTTAACGTTTTTTTTTTTTTTTTAGCTTCGAGCTAGGAAAAATGTATTCTTGTTTACTGGAAAAGCACGATAATTGTTATCCGTTTAACATAAATGTCGTTTCCAACGATCTACCAGGCATTTCATGTTTTTTTTTCTTCATCAGATTTGTTCATTCCAGTTCGAAATCCACTGTATATTTCTCATTCTTTCGTGACGAAATTCTGCAGCTCGGGAGGGGGGCAATAATAAGTGGAAAAAAAATAACAGCTAATCAGACCCTCGCGCCCGAGATACGATAACAAAAAAAAATACAAATAAAAAAAAATAAGAACGACGACATTTTGGCAGCCAACGACGAATGATCGCTTCAATCGATGAGCCTCGGAATCGCTATCGTTAAACGTTTAGCGTTCCGGTATTAAACGCGATATCATTTCTCGTTGCAAACACAGAGAGAAGGAGAGAGAAAGAGAGAGAGAGAGAGAGAGAGGAGCCCCGCAAGACGAGATAGCCGAGGGCACGCGGGGAAAGGTGAACCGCCTTCTTCGCAGCCTCGATTATGCATGCTTTTACACGCGATTACCAGATGTGCGTTTCCCATTTGTCAAGATGAAATAAGAAACGAGAAATAAAAAAAACACAAAATAAAACAAAAACGAAAACGAAAAAAAGTTACTAAAAATACAACAAAAATTTCGAGCTGAACGAGAAGAATGTAATTTTAAGACTAAACATAGTTTCGAGAGCAAACTAACGTTCAAACATTTCTAAAAGAACGTTACCTCGATACATTTACAAAACTTCTTCGTCAAAAAATTCTACGAACTCCTGCGCTGCTTTTTTTTTGTTATTTATCGAAAAAAAACTAAATGCCAAAGTCGTTCAACTCACTTGAAAGTTTTTACGAATTGTCCGAGAACTTGAGGGCCCAGAGCTCCTTGTATTTACAAAATGTAAATGAAAATTCCTTGTTCGAGTCGAAAATCTTCTAAACAAAGATATTGTCGGTTATTTTTTCCTTCGAAAATAAGTAACTCGTCGATGTGGAAGAAAGATACAGAGAGATTTGAGTGAAGGGTGAAAAAAGTACGTGGCGGTGGGAGTTTGTAGAGTTTGAGATTAGAAACTGAGCGATAATTGCGATAATTGAGGTTCGGTAGAGTCGCGTCGAGGCGGTTATAGCTAAATACACTTGGTGGTGGTTCGGTATGAAGTAAGAAATCTCTCAAATTGCGTAATCGAGCTGAAATGCAACGTCGTTGTTGGTGTGCGATTTCGTATGGACAGTAAAAAAACCCACAACGACGACAGAGGCTTCGAAAGCGATCGTCAAGTTCTCGAATCCGAGTGTAAAATATACGATGGACTTACGGTGACCCCCGGGGACGTGTTACTCGGATTTTTTCATTCTCTTTCGCGCCAACGTCTCTTCATTCGTACTTAACTCTTCGAATATACTTGCACACATGCACCCAGTGTCTCCAAACTTCCCAGCGGTTCTCACCACGCACAATTAAATTTTATACATTTTTAAGCTCGTAGTCTCGTCACAGTCACGTTCAAAAGTTGACTCTATGATTAAGTTTTGAAAAAATTCATACAATTTGTGGAATAATCCAAAAAAATGTTCACTGTCGTGTCTCAAAGAGAATTAGAAAATAAAAAAATATATATAAAATTTGGGAAAAACGTTGAATGTGAAATTGAGAGTTTGACAAATAACCACCTTTCTCACGATTTAATGCACAGAGCTTTTACTTAATATCGCAGTATTTTTGAAACTAATCGACAAAAATTGTTGATTTTTATGGAAAAACTTGGCAATACGTTGCTCAGTAGTGGAAAAAAAAATTATAAACATTTATTGAAATGTTTCTGAGTTATTTCGTGAATTGTGATTTTTTCAACTGCTTCCCATAACACCTGTCAAATTTTATAATTTCTGATTGCGAATATCTCGAAAACGAGACATTAAATTTTTTTGTAGTGTTGAATATAGTTTATCAATAGTGCCCTTAATGTGAATTGTAAAAATAATTAAATAAACAAAAATGTTTGAAAAACTCTATAGCGAGAAAACTGGTTCGAGTGATTCTTAGAAAATAATATTTCAATTGATTATTCAATGACAGGTGAATAAAGTAAATAATGAAAATAATTGATGTAAGAATTTGTAATGAAACAATAAAAAATAACGAATTTTTGATCGATTTAAATCGTTTTTGTTGTCTTTCGAAAGGAAAAGAATCTTTTTATTCTCGTCAAATTGTTCGTTTTGTCGATGATTGATTTCTTTTCTCCTAATTAATACAATGATTTGATCTTGTTTATTTGAAAATATTTCAAATAACATTGAAACAAATGACTTTGCAAAATTGTAGAAATTTTAGTAGCGTGTGTTTGAGCTCTTAATACGAAACTCGCTAGTTTTCATTTTCGTTGCATTTCGATCGATTCGCGTTGAGAAGAGAGCAGCGAATAGTGCAAGTAGTAGTACTCGTTGCAAAAGTCTCGTTCCACAACGAGGCCGAGGGCCGATCCAGGAAACTCGTGGTCGCAAGAGAGAGTCCATCGGACAAAATCGATTTGAGCCGGGCGGCCCAAAGTCTGCGCCCTAATTTACTCCTTCATTATTTTTACTCGCCACTTTACTGCCCTTTGTTGTTTATTTATCACGAGGATAACCGAAACGGTAAACAATGTGACAGTAAAAATAATCTCCAAACCCAAATTGAAATTCGTGCGAATGAAATCGAAAGCAGAAACTTTTCATTCTCAAATGAACGAAAAAGACGCTACTGCGTCTCTAGATTCGTTCAAAATGTCAATGAATTAGAATCCGTCATCAAAGAATTATCAAAAATCATCTGTACGAAAAAAAATGTCATAAAAATCGAAAAAAAGCGTCAGTCTCATAAATTTCAATTATTAAGATTCCAAATATTTGAGGAAACAATTACAATCGAATAAACAACGATATTCGAATGAAATCATTTTTTTTAATTTTTCCATTCGATTGATTTTGATTTTAATAAAAATATTTATTTACAGATTAAAATAATCCGATAAAACGAACTCTCAAGTATATTTTTTTCACGATACGATTATGTTTTGAAAATAATTAGTTTCTTTTCGCTTTTAAGATCAGATAATGATGACAATGTACACAATGTCTGAAGTCTTACGAGTTTGTAACGAACGATGATTGTCTCAAGAAAGAGAGAGAGAGAGAGAGAGAGGGTATGATCGATACAAGTGGTGCTACTACACAGTTGTAAGCTATTGAAAAAAAGGCATGAAAAAAAAGAGGAAGGAGAGAACCAACAACTAGGAACCCTGACCTTTGAATCTCGTGTTTCGTAGGCTGGTAATAAACGGCTGTGGTCCGAGAGAGGACTTACCACGAGCCAACGTACAAGCGTTTTTTTTGCACCTTATTATCTCTCTATCTCGCTTCGTTCGCGGGGTCAGCCTCTTCGAAGACCTTCCACTCTTATGACAAAAAAAAGGTGACAAAAAACGAGTAGAACTAAGAACCAAGAAGGAAGAGAATGTTGCATTTATTCGAACAAAAATGAATTCAGTCTAAAATAGCATTGAGTTTTAAAAAAAAAGTTTAATTTCACGTAAATTCGATTCTGAGAATAAGTTTTTTTTGGTAATATTTCAGTCAAATCATTCGGAAATTTCGGAAAGAGGTTCAGACGAGAACAAGAATTCCGATAAGACCAGCTCCTTATCGCGGTGCATCATAAAACAAACTTTTTTTTGAAAGCTTATCAAAAAACATATATCGTCAGACCGGAAGTCGGTTTGTTATATTTTTTACGAAGGCAACAAAGAAGCATGGAAAAGAATGTCTGTCTATTTTGAAACTGTGGGTTAAAAAACAAAAAACAAAAATCAATAAAAACGCGAGTTGAGAAAACTAGAAAGAAGAGTTATAAAAACGTTGAAATGTTTTGGTTTCGAGTTAAAAACTTGATGATTTTACCACGAGCTCGAAAAAGAGGTTTTAAGGACTTTATTTCATTAATTTTTATTTATTTTTTTTCAAAAGGATTTGAGATCCTTTAAAAATGAGCTCGAGTTTGAAAATTAATATTTCATTCGGTCCCGGCGAACGAGCTTAGTTGCGTGGTATATTTTCGAAGTTGGCGAATCTCGAAAGATTTTTCGTCGTCTTGATTTTGACGGACAGCAGGGCATAGAAGTAAGGGATGAGAGACTCAACGGCTGCGCGTTATTTTCCTTCTCTCTCTCTCTCTCTCTCTCTCTCTCTCTCTCTCTCTCTCTTTCTCTCTTTCTTTGTCTCTTTCTTCGTCGGTTGGACGCGTCTTTGGCGAACGTGGACTCCATGTGGCCTATGGCCTCTACACGACGCGCAGCCGTTACTCGTTACTACCGCAGGCGGCTCTCTCCTATCCTGGCGATTCGCCAAAACTTATGCCAGGTTTCGACATACCTTCGTGGCAACGATATTTTCGGGTTCACGCGACGAGCCTAATACACACACGCGCTTCTTCTTCTCTTGTTTAGCCACCGACTTAGCATCGAACCTCACACATGAATCAAGGACGTCAAAAGAAGAAAAAAAAAACAACAAAAAAAAAATTAACAACCCCTTCATTTTTCACCTTAATTTTTATTTTCGATTCCGATAATCATCAAATTGAAACGAACCGTTGCAAGAATTTGTAGGCTGACGGGCAAACGAAATCGCTGAATTCCGAGGCTACAAAATGGCCGAGGAATGCAATTTTCAAAAAAAAAAAATACGCTATCATTTTATCCAAGACTTCGAAACTTTTCGAAAAAACATACTTCAATGCTCATTTTGTAATGTATATTTGAATAAAAGATAAAAACAAAGTTAAAAAAAAAATCGTAAATAAATGTGACGTCTATTTTTTTGTCATTTTTGAAATTAAGTTTTCATTAGATTTTCTGAATCTTACGTCTCAACTGAGTATTTTTAATTCATTCACTATATTTTTGTTTGTTTCTTTTTTCGATTTTAATCGGAAGACAAATTTTTGGACGGCACTTCGTTCGTTCGTTGCGGAACTAATGAAAAATTGCGAAAACGTTCAATTTTCGTATTAGACTTGGGACGTGCGCATGATCTTTTCGGACACATCATAACCAGAAATGTCCGCCTAGGACAATATACGTCCGGGTGTACCAAATTGGTGGATGTTGTGTCCGCAAGAGAGTGAGAGAGAGCGAGAGAGAGAGAGAGAGAGAGAGAGAGAGAGAGAGAGAGAGAGAGAG